>JAASFL010000186.1:0-29803 GCA_023333735.1 Globisporangium takayamanum
CGAATTTCGGTGATCGGATTGCATCACCGCAATCGTCGCAGAACGCTCTATCGTTTTTGATATGTTTTTAGCTTCTACGAGCAAAATTGACGGTACAGCCAACAAAATAGTTTTTTTCCAAGACTTTTGTCGCGCACTTTACTACTTCTTCATAAAGGACCACACCAAAAATAGCTGTGACCGCGGCTTTGGGGTCGTTCGGCGCAAGCTCGCAACAAGCACGGTCTATACGATGAAGCAATTGAGCACTGCTGTACAAGAAGCAGCTGTCTCGAGTGAGTGCGTGCTCCTGGAAGACGAAGTCGTGCCGTCTCTCGACTACAAGGACAACCTGGACGAACTGTACCGCAACATCAAGGGGATCCAAATGTGCCAGCTCTTCCAGATGCGTCACGACATCCAATGCACAGTGATCTGCAAGGCGCTACCAGACTCTGAGCCAGACGTGTTCGACCTTCGATGCAGCTATGACGACCTCACAGTCACTCTAGAACGGGCTCTACAGCTGTTTGACTGCTCGCCACTCCCAGAACCGCCAGTCAACGCCGAGAAAGTCAACGACATATACAAGAAGGTAGTGAAGTACGTCCCGCAGGAGTATCGTGCGGATGCTCTGTCCCAGCTTCCGACAGCAGATCAGCTGCAGCAGTCACACGATAAGAAGAAGGCTCGAGTCTCGAAGCAGTAGGTGAATGTAACACGCAAGCAACTTGAACAGTGCTTCTCTAGTTCTCTTGGCTATTTTTGTTGTTTTTCGGAAATCGAAATGATGCTTAAAAATTTGCGGCGGAAACGAATCAATGGTTAAAAATTTGCCGATGAAAACAAAATGATGGTATACTTTTTTGTCGAAATTATCTACCAGATTGTCGAAAATAAAAATCCTCAAGCACCTAGGGCTGTTGTCAAAAATTCGTTTTGAGTTGGTTCCAGAGCACAACGACTTCAAATTTGAATTCCTCATTGAATTTGCTATTGATATCTCCAACAAAAAAATGCCCAGTCAGTTTCTGAAAGTGTCGACTTTTGAATGTCGCAGCTCATCGGCAAATTTTTCTCGAGTACCTGAAAGCACCAGCTTGTAGCTCTTTGTCTCCTCTTTTCAAAAATGTGCCAAACTCTGATCAGAGCTTTACTATGGTAAGCATCATTTCGTTTGCCGCAGACTCATATGTTAAAGTGGCTACAAGCACAGTGTCGTGATGCTCGGCGTTGCGTTATGCTCGTGCTAGCGCTAGGAGCTGTCTGTGTACATGTGGCGAGTGCGCTGCGAGACGTCTCAGTCGCCAAACTTCCACTTGGTCACCGAGAAGCTCCCAGTCGCCTCTATCTGCACTGGCGTGTCGTAGATCCGAGGCAGTCCAATGATCTGCGTGTCGTAGATCCGAGGCAGTCCAATGATCTGCGTGTCGCTTGCAGTGCGACTCAGTTCGCGTCGGTCTTCTCGCACTGCACGAAGTCGCGTTGCGCCAGGGTGTTGTTGCTGCGCTACCGTCGCTGATGCCATGAGCTCAGCTGGCTTGAGCAGCTCCTTGCGCGCAAGCAGCAGCTCAGACCGATGACGTACGCGGCGGAACTCCATCGTGTGCGACGGATCAACCGGCAGAACGGCAGTCGGCAACTGCACAAGGCAGTTCGAGACGCCAGCTGACGACTTGAGCCGAAACACACGCTCCTTTGCGCGCAGCCGGTTGAACTCTTTCGTGAACTGCCCACTGCTCGCAATCGCGTGCACAACGTCATCAGGCGCCATATCGCGGTAGCTCGGCTCGTAGAGCCACAGCTGCCCTGCGTTGCGCTCGACAAAGTCTCGTGCCATTATGCGGCGACCTTCGAGCTGCTGTCGCTGCCGCGTTTCACGCGCGTGTGTGCTTTGCATGTGTGTGCGATCGCCATGACTGTTCCTGTTGTTGTTGTTGTTGTTATCGCGGCTGCCGCTGTCGGTCAGTGTCGCTTCCTGCAGACGCAGGTTCAGCTTCATCTCGTCGTCATCGACGATGCCGTCGCCGTCGGCATCAACCGCACCGTACGCATTGAAGCGCACATCGGGTCGAACCGCAAGCACTTTGCTACTGTTGTTGCCGCTGTTTGCGTCGTCTAAAGACTCAGACACAGGATGGAGCTCTGTGACGCTCATGCGCTTCTTTGGCTGCAGCTCCGGCAGCGGATGCTTTGAGAAGCCAACGTCCGGCACTTTGCGCGACGTCTCAATCCACGTCTGCCGCACGAGCCGTGCGTCTTCTTGAGGATCGCAGTGGCGCTGCTCGCCGCTGCTGTTTGTACCGCTTGGTTCGGGCTGGACGCAGCCACGGAGTTTCTGCGACGACCGGATCGTGCGCTTTCGCTCGAGGTTCTCAAGGAACGGCATGAGCTTCTTGAAGTTTTTGTGCGACGCAATGAACTCTGCGCTCTGCTGTTCGCTCTTGCCAGTGAAGACCGAGCCGTAGCGCCAGAGTCGATCGCGGTTGCGCTCAACAAACTCCTTGGCAATGAGCAAACGTCCAGCTTCTTGCCGCATGCGCGCCAACTCGGTCTCAGTCAGCTGAGCGAGCGGGTCTTGTTCATGTCCTTGCTGCTCTGTGCGCTGCTGCTGCTGCTGTCGCTCGTTCACCATTGCGTCGAGGAACTTGGCAAGTCGCATCTCGCGCACGTCGATCTGGCCGTCGCCGTCAATGTCAAAGCCTGTCGAGCGCACTGGCGCAGTACCGAGCGCTGCTCGAGGAAGCTGCTGCTTCTTTATCGATGTGAATGCAGTGTTCGCACTTCGCGACACGAACTTTGCGCTATCGCCATTGCTGCTGCCGTGAAGCACGTCGTCTGTCTGTGCGCTGAGGTACTTCCAGCGCTCCTTGACGTTCGAGCCGCCAGACTGCGGCTTGCGGAAGCGCTTGCCTTTCGTGCGGCCGTCATACCCGCTCATCGGTCGGAGTGCACGAGCACGTAACGAAGCTGCGCGCGCGTGTGCGTGCGTACGTGCCGATGCAAGCGCACAATGCCGTGCGCTGGACAAGGACGCTAGGAATGAAGCGCTGCACAGACGGCAGCTAGGACAACAAGCTCAGGTAGAAGCAGCTAACTAATGATAGCTCAGTCTCGATTTGAGACTCGCCTAATATCAGAGCAAAACACATACATGTAGTATGCTCAAAGCAAGCGCGTTGTAGCAGACGTCGCGAGGACTGCGATAAGTGGAGGTGAAGAGCACTTCGAGTACATTCGCTTCCTATCGAGCACCAGTTGCTCCGGCCAAGCACGCACGCAGATCACGACGACACTGGCAGCTGCGATTGACGCGCATGAACACATCAAATCCAACAAGCTCGTGGTTCTCTTGCTTGATTTCTAATAGTGAGAGAATGGGAGCTCCGACGCTCGACGCTCGAAGCAAAGACGTCGCGCACTTCAAAAGTGTAGCCATCTGGACACGTGACACGCACTCTTGTTGAAGTTGTCTCGTTTTGTCTGTTCGCATGCATGCATGCAAATCGAGGGAACGATTTGGAGCATGGTGGGTAACTTGGCAAACCAGTTGCAAAGCAATCGGCCGAGGCGCAACAGTCGCTGCTTGTTGTCCATGGGCTTTGAGCTACAGGGATTTGAGCATGGTGGAGCTCTTGTGCCATGCCATCGATCGAGACCGACTGTTCGTCGTGGCAGTGGTTGCAGTCGATGATGGTTGGTGCTGTCAGTAATGGATCGCAGCGTTGGATGTGGGCTTGGCAGCTCGGTTCGCGAGCTGTCTCTAACTGTCGTATGCAACGCGAGAGACTGGTGATTGGCGTCATGCGCGTTTCTTTGCATCGTCGAGTGTACTCGGTCGAGCGCAAGGCTCGTCGAGTTCGCGGCGCGACTTTGACGAGCGTCTGTGCGTGCGCGCTCGCCTCAGCGTGCAGTCGAAGGCACCTTTGCGTCGCAGCGAAGTAGCTATAGCAATAGCGTCACGAACGTCGCGTGCTGACGCTGTAGACACCTCCAACAGCGTCGCTGCGATCGCAGAGCACGGCGGAATGGTGCGCACGTGAATGATGTAATGAATAGTAGAGGACAATATGACCCTCTCTATCATAGCAAAAAGCCTCGCAATGCATTCAAAACAGACTCAAGAAAACCCTTCTCAATACGCTCCCATCAAGCGTCTGTCTCTTGCGCAATTTGCTGCGACCTGATTCGCAGAGCTATTTCAGCGAATCACACTTTAGTATTTTGACAAAAAGCGCGATTTATAGCGAATCACATCGACAAACAAGTCTGTGACGCGCCGCCGTGGCACGCACGAAAAGCGTTTGGACCAACGAGCGATCTCGATCGGACACGCATGTGCGAGCAGCCGCCGCCGCAATGTGCCAAGATGCTGCCGTGCTTCCTTGTGTGCTGGAGCTGGAGTCGTAGCAGCAGCAGCATGGCACGAGAGCTCATTTCCGATTTGGCATCCGCCTGCAAGCACTGCTCTCCAGCACCTTCACCACCTCCTCCTCTCCTCCTCGACATCATCACCATGGCGCACGAGACGTCCACGCAGCAGCTCGGCCTTGCGTCGCTCGGCATTGAGAACGCGAGCGCCAAGGTGTACCACAACCTCACGTACGCGCAGCTCGCGGAGCACGAGACCAAGTACAACGAAGGCACGTTCACGGCGAACGGGACGTTCGCAGTCGACACGGGCAAGTTCACGGGCCGGTCGCCAAAGGACAAGTTCATTGTGAAGCAAGCGCCGTCGCAGGACAACATTTGGTGGGGCGAGATCAACCAGCCGACGACGCCAGAGGTCTTTGACATCTTGCTTGCAAAGGCGACGAAGCACTTTAGCCAAGTCGAGCGCATGTACGTCTTTGACGGCTACTGCGGCGTGAACGAGAAGACGCGCTTGAACGTGCGCATGATCACGGAGCTCGCGTGGCAGCACCACTTTGTCACGAACATGTTCATTCGTCCCGAGTTCAAGGACATCGCGACGAACTTCAAGGCGGACTTTACGATCATCAACGCGTGCAACGTCGTGGACGAGGACTGGAAGGCGCACGGGCTCCACTCGGAGGTCTTTGTGATCTTCAACATTGAGAAGCGCATCGCAGTCATTGGTGGCACGTTCTACGGCGGTGAGATGAAGAAGGGCATCTTCTCGATGATGAACTACTACCTCCCGCTCAACGGCGTCATGTCGATGCACGCGTCGGCAAACATTGGCAAAGCTGGCGACACGGCGATCTTCTTTGGGCTCTCGGGAACAGGCAAGACGACGCTCTCGGCTGACCCGAAGCGCGAGCTCATTGGCGACGACGAGCACGGCTGGGACAACGACGGCGTGTTCAACTTTGAAGGCGGGTGCTACGCCAAGACGATCGACTTGAGCGCTGAGAACGAGCCGGACATCTTCAACGCGATCCGCCGCGACGCGATGCTCGAGAACGTCTGGATCGACGCCGCGACGAACGTCCCAGACTACTTTAACAACAGCAAGACCGAGAACGGCCGCGTGTCGTACCCGATCTACCACATCCCGCACCACCAGCCGAACTCGCGCGGGAACCACCCGAACGCCGTGATCTTCCTCACGTGCGACGCGTACGGCGTCTTGCCGCCCGTGTCGAAGCTCACGCCTGGCCAAGCACAGTACCACTTCCTCTCGGGCTACACGGCCAAGGTCGCTGGCACGGAGCGCGGCATTACGGAGCCGCAGGCGACGTTCTCGACGTGCTTTGGCGCAGCGTTCATGACGCTCCACCCGACCAAGTACGCCGACTTGCTCAAGAAGAAGCTCGAGGAGCACAACACGCACGTGTACTTGATCAACACGGGCTGGAGCGGCGGCGCGTACGGCGTCGGCAAGCGCATGAAGCTCGGCTACACGCGCAAGTGCGTCGACGCTGTCCTCGACGGCAGCATCAACAACGCCGAGTTTGTCGAAGACCCGGTCTTTGGCGTCCAGATCCCGCTCACGGTCGAGGGCGTGCCGTCGGAGATCCTGAACCCGCGCAACGCGTGGGAAGACAAGGCGGCGTTCGACGCCACGGCGCTCAAGCTCGCGAGCGCGTTCCAGGAGAACTTCAAGCAGTTCATCCTCGCGGAGAACGACCTGTCGGTCTACGGTCCGCGCGTCTAAGCGTCTTGCAAGCGTCCGCGTCGCTGTCGCTGCTCTCAGATCATCTTCGCTGTCTTTGGCTCGTTCGAGACGCGATGGCGCGCGCAGTGAGCACCATGCGACCGAGTGGAGCCACTGAGCTCACGCATTACACAATTCTCTAAGTAAACCTCTCTGTCTGTTGTTCCTCGAGCATCTTCACTCACTCTTGCGACTGCGCTTGGCAGTGCTGCTAGCTATGCAATGGCGGTGGTGCTAGTACTACGACTGCGCTTGCTGCTGCTGGCTGAGTTCGTGCAGTGCCTGGTGACTCGGACCTGCGAGGTACCGCAGCTCGCTCACGTCGCTCAGTGGCAGCTCAAGAGCGCTGCTGTTGCTGTTGTCACTGCCTGCTGTAGACGTCCACTCGAGCTCGCTCGTGCTGCTGCTACTGACCTGGAGCTGCAGTGGCGCGACGTGAACATCGCTAGGCGCGTGGTGTACGACTTTGCCGCAGCGCCAGTCGCTTGCGATCGGCTGCCACGTCTCCATGCACAGCGTCAGCGTCTTGTACGCGACGACATCGTCAAGTGCGAGCGCATCCGCAGTCAGTGGCTTTGCTAGATCAGCGGCTGGGAACGCTGCGAGTAGTGCTGGAATGCTCTGCTGGGATGGTACAAAGCAGGAGTCGCATGTGTCAGTAGCAGTTCAGAGGCACAATCGAGAGCAAGAGAGAGAGCGAGACGTACCGCTGAGGCTGCTGCTACATCATCATCGAGCGTCTGCGGCGCGTCGTGGATCGTCGCCACGATCTCGTACGGTCGCTTCCACATCGTGCCGAACTTTGCCTTGGGCTTCTTGCTGCTGCTGCTGCTGCTGCTTGCAGGCTCTGGATCGTGAGTCTTGCGCATCTGCTGCTGCTGGTGTTGTCCTGGAAGCTGGTCGCGATGTCTGCGCTCGCTCTGGCTGCTCGTCGCAACAGCAGGAGCTGGCGGCAGTGGCAGCGCTGGTGACGGACCGTACTTTTGCAACGCGGGTGTCACACCTGCACGCGGCCGTTCGCTTGGTCTGCTGCTGCTGCTCGCACTTGTCCTTGCCACAGCTGCTGCTGGTGCCTCTGTGTGGCGCTCACCAGCTTCGCCAAAGCGCACGTGGCCCTTTGCAGCGCTAGATGAGGTCGTGACTGGTGCTATGTCCGAAGGCGCTTCCTGACGATCGAGTGCTATGGCTGGCGGCAACGCCACTGCAGTCGAAGCGTTCGACGTCTTTGACGCAATGGATGAGCGACGGACGGCTGACGCGCTCGCACTTGCGTCTCGTGACTTGCGATTCCGAAGACGGCGGCGCCGGCGCTGGCGCTTCTCGCCGCGCTCACGAGGCTGCTTGGTCGGAGACGTCGCTGTTTGCTGCTGCGACTCAGTTGGCTGCACGCGCGGACGCTTGACTGGCTGCTGCGCAGGCGCGTCGGTGTCCGAGTCACTACTTGAGTCGTCGCTGCTGCTGCTGTCGCTCGAGCTGGGCGAGTCACTCGCCTCTGCTTTGCGCTTCTTGGTCACAGTCGCAGCAGCAGCAGCGACACTCGGAGTCTCACGCTCACTCTCACTGCTACTGCTGTCGCTACTGCTACTGCTACTGCTGCTGAACTCGTCCGAACGATCGACTTGCTGAGCTGCACGACTGCGCGCTTTGGCGCCTCGCGTCACGACTGCCTGCGCCTTCGACTTGCTCTTCGTCTCTTTCGTCGCCTTTGCTTTGCTGCTGCTCGCATCATCTACGACAGCAACTTGCGTCGTCGTCTTGCTCTTTGTCTTGTGCTTCTCCTGCTTCTTTGCTGTGACGAGCTTCTTACGCTGGCGCTGCTTCCTGTGTGCATCTTGCTTGATCGCTGAGCTGTCGTCGTCATCATCACCGTCACTTGCGCTCAAGAGCGCCACAACTGCGTCTGTCGAGACGCTGCTATAGCGGTTGCTACTGCTGCTGCGGCCTCGATTCGCGCACTGGATTGTGATCTCGTCGTTGTCGCGCACGATGCGGATGTCGTGACTCGGCACGAGGTGGAACTGCTCGAGCACGAGATCGATGCCCAATGGACAGCGCGCAGCGGTGAGTCCAAACTCGAGCGCAATGTCGTGCGTCAAGTCGCCCACGAGCTTTGCGCTCGGCGGTACGAGGTACCAGCAGCTCGCAAATCCGCGCCGGCGTAGCAGCAGGCGCTCGAGTTCGTCCGCGAACACGAGCCGCACGCGTCGATCCATTGCTTGGTCGATCGTGTTGGTGATGAAGCAAATTCAGCGACGATTTGTCGAGATTGCCTTTAGCGACGACAACACATTGTCATTTTTGACTCAAAATCTTCAACGACTTCGACACAGTCAAGAAACAGTTTTCGACGATATGACTAAAACTTGTATTATCGTAAATAATAACGGCAAGTCAAGAAGACAAGTGTCGCATGCTTGTCGTTGTTGTGCTTGCCGTGATCTCGAGAGTCTCACGGACTGTAGTATCACACACTATGGCAGTACGTGGGCAGGAGCTTCAACATTATCAACATCCATGATGGGTGTGCTTTTGCACCACATTATGAAGAGCATGCCAGCAGCCTGGCATGAGAAGTAAGAAGACTTGGATTGAGACAAAGAACTTGACTGAGATGGCCCAATACAGTTCACGTGTCGAAGCAAGCGCTGCACAATGTGACAACACGCGGCGCAAGCGTGATACGAACCCACACTCGGACGCCGTCCGCCACTACCAGCCTCACACCAAAAAGAAGCAATCTCAGGCTCGGCACCAGATGCAAGGCGACACGAGCTCCAGCAAGAAGTCGAGCTCCAATAGCGCAAAGCGGTGCACCTGAAGACAGCATCACACTCGAACGACGAGTGCATCACTCCCGCCCCAATGCCCGAAGACATTTGACGTCTGATCGCCTAGAACACTCGCGGCCAACGAACACAGAGCAATCTGTCACTTCGGAACTCTTGCACGCTCGATGAGCTTGTAAATGTGAAATTGATGTATATTGAGTGCTTATAGTTTCTAGAGCACTTGGCGTTGCGTCCTTCTTGCCTGTTTTATTATCCACTCCTAACATTACCTTATCTTTGATTGAGAGATGTCTGCAATATTTTGGTACGATATTCATCACCAGCAAGTCCAGTAAGCAACCCTATATATGACGATCCCCAACAAGAATCCAGCTCCATCCTGAATTTGCACCTCCGAAACGCAAAAGAAATACCTAAGAAGGAAACGAAGATTCTCATCTTGAAATCTTGTCCATGCCTTCTATGAAGGTGTTCAGCACGGTCGCATCCTCTCTCCGCAAGACCGAGAACCGTCTAATCATCACAGTGTATCTCGTGACCTGATAAAAGGGTTAAGAAGATGATCGCTCGGTCAGCAGGATTGCATAGTGCCCATGTTCATGTTGATGACTGTGATAAACTTGTATTGCCGCACACGTCGCTCTGTGTATGCGATGCGAGGCAGCGACCACAGATGCCTGATGAGTATCTCGTTCAAGCGGCGCAGGTTGGATAGCACGCGGTTAGTCGAGTACAAATTCGGAATGACGATGGTAGGCGTTGCCCACGGGCTTGACATGTCTTTGTGTTCGACTTCGCCTAGTCGAACACTGGACCGAGATGCTGCGTTAGGTCTCGGCCTCTAATCAAGCTGTATAGTTGCGCTAGGTCGACAAGGCACTGCCATTGCACCATGCACCTCTCTCCAAACTCGGTGAGCAGCATGCCAACCTCCACGATTTCGAATGTCGGCAGGTATCAGCGTCGTCTCGATTCGGGCACAAAATCGATTGTTAGCGCGTCGTTAACTATGTCGCGTGCGATGAGCGTGCAAGTCAAGTCAGTGCCGACGAGTGCAAAAAAGTGCCCTGCATGCTGCGGATCCGGTAGTCTCGCTGCGCACCCGGCTTGCGAGATGGGCACTGCATCGCTCAAGTCGAGGTCTTCATTGCGATAGTTTCCTGACATCAAAAACGCCTTTTATGGCGTTGTCAAGAGTCCTATTTCGACAATTGGTACCATATTCGTTATACTTGTTCAGATAAGTCAGACAAGTATGACAACATAAACGGCAAGACATGTCCAAAATGCCACATTTAGGTGTCCTCTCGAGAGACGACTGCGCCAAACATCATTATGCATGATGTACTCTCTCGTTGGCGTCATGCAGCAGAGTGAGTATGGAAACAACAGCGAGCGGGCGCACTCATATTAATACGCATATGACCCACGACCCACATCAACTCAAGCACGTCTTGTAGAAACCAAGAACGAACATAGATGAACAGGACAAAGTAGTAAGTCGTTGTCCAACAACCATTAGCTTGGACTGCGACACTTCGGACAAGCTTGGCGCTCAAAGCCTTGCGCATCGGTCCTTTGATCACGACGATGTCGAAGGTTGGCACGATCAAGTATAGAATGGGGTTGCGTTTTGACTGGAGCGAGCGGCCAGCGCCATCGGTGGTCATGCACTCGTAGTCGCCCACATTGGGGTTAGCGACTCAGAGTGCGCGATCAGGTCACTCAGCAATCAGGGCTAGCGGGTAGAAATCAAAACGCACATTGGAGAGGATACTTCTCATCTACGGTAGCCAGTGGAACTAGGTCATCGTGTGTAGCGCATAGATCTCCACTCTACTGTCGAGAACCGTGGGTAATCGCACCGCCTAGCGCCGTCTGCGGTAAGGATCAAAATCACATGGCCAACTACATCGTTGACAAGATCTCTGACCTGAATAACGAACAGTAGAAATTTAGCGTAGCTCACGAGCGCCTCCCTTCAGCGACAAGGATCGCAATGGCGTGGTCCACGACATCGTTATCAAGCTATCTGGACTATAAATAGAACATTTTGTAAGTATAGCATGACATCGCAACAAAAAATAGTGCAGGCACTCAGCAACTGGCCGCTTCACGCATCACGAGGTACACGGCGATGATTAGGGGTTGTCTGGCTTGCGCCTAACTGGTTGTTCAGAATCCTTCCTCGGAATGCATAACGATTTCTTCGAGTTGAGGATCTTCGGTTGCCTCTAGGAGCTTTTCGTTTGCGTTTCGGAGGCGCTTTTTCGTGGAGTGGTAATGGAGCTGAAGGAGTTCATTTGGTAGTTGCTGTTACGGTGCTGCCACTGCGTTGCTTCTGTAGCTGTCTGTGGAATAGGGACTCCTCGATTTTCAGGAGCACCTGCCACTCAAGCGAGAATTTGTCCAAGTCGGTGACAGGGCTAGCAGTCCAAGCGAATTCGGATCTCTGGGCGAGTGCTAGGTCTGAGCGAAGGCCGGATTCTCGCTCTGAGCAAAGACTGAGCACTCGCCCAGAGATCCGGGAGCAAGAAGCGAGCGCGAAGAGATCAAGACGAAAGAGAAGTGAGCGTCAAGGACGACAAAGAGGTACAAGCAGCAAGCGCTCGACAACGGCAGCGCGTGCGCGACACTCATGGAGAATTGTTCGCGTTGCGGTACGCGCACCCAACGCACTCGGTTGAGCGGACAAGAGGTGCGCGCTCGTCGACGATACTGCTGCGCAGTGTGCCAACGCTTTCGACGAGTTGCTCGCGCAAGCGAGGATTCGCAGCAACGATGTGAAGCGACGCAAGAAGCGAAACGACAGCACCAGCAGCTCAAGACATAGCGAGAAGCAGAAATGATGC
Organism: Globisporangium takayamanum; assembly: GCA_023333735.1. Lineage (NCBI taxonomy): Eukaryota > Oomycota > Peronosporomycetes > Pythiales > Pythiaceae > Globisporangium > Globisporangium takayamanum. Next base: position 11,742 of record JAASFL010000186.1, read on the forward strand.
AGCTATGTGTGTCGCTCAGAGGTGTTGCTTTCTGAGCGACGTATGCTCGCATGAGCAAAAGTCTAGCACGAAGGAGGTCATGCCTCTACATGAGATGCATCGATTGAGACACTGTGGCGATGCTGGCGTGCATCGACAAGGATCTCAGGGGCAAGATTGGTGCTGGAGGATGGTTTGACTTGATTAATTTATACCCATCTGTGGGGACCCCAGATACGTCTCGCTCAGAGGCGCTGGTTACATGTGAGTCCTTGCATTTTGCACGCGCCGCGGTCTAGGGACTTCAGTGCAACCGAGCAGCGTCAATTTGGAATACGTTGGACATGCAGTGTGCAAGGCGGCGTATCGGGTCACGCCGACAGAGTACCGACCACGCGTGCGCGGTGATCCGTGGTGGTGCATCCATAGCGGTCTGGATCCGGCCGTCACCCATACTGCTGGTAAAAGCGTTTCAAGGTATCGTCAAACAGAGCAGCGTACTGAAGAGAGGGACGAGAGGGACGTCAGCGACGGTAAGATCCTGACGTTCGACGATCGATTGAGCGTCGGAGCACTCTATGCAAGAATCATTTCTGTGCCTCGGCTCCAACCGATGTGTCTGTTCGCGAACGTACAAGGCGATGATCTCAGCGAGATCGATCTTGATGATCAGCGAGCATGTGAGTGTTCGCTTGAGATCGACTCGCTGAGAGAGCCAAACTAGCGTGGTCTGTGCGTCTATGGGTATGTGAGCGTACCCATGGCGAGTGTCTCGCTTGAGTACTGAGCTTGAAAGCGTCGACTGCCTTTGAGCGAGTTCGCGCGCTCAGAGGTACGATTCGCAAAGAGCTTGGTCGATGGACTTGTGATGATGTGGTGCGCAATTCTGGAGTAGATCTGGAGTCTTCGGCTGTCTGGAGAGCTCTTGGCCAGACTTGAACGATCTTGAGCGTCCTTGAGCGTCCTCGATCGACCTTGAGTCGGAGGGTGTCTGGGTTGCGCGAAGGGGTAGCACTCTTCCCATGGTGGTGGCCAGTACCTCACGTTATGGATCCATTTGGTTCTTTGAATTTGAGCAAATCTCAAGCCTGATGGCAAGGATGCCTCGATCGTTCGAGCCTTGGTAACACGACTTTCGGGGAGTCCAGTTTTCTGTGGTCTGGACTGAGACCTTGCCTGGCGATACGTCACTTGTGACTTCTCGGAGCGTCGCCGTTCGCGCTCTGGGGATCGGGTCTCGAGGAACTGGAGAAGTTCTCGAGTGACTGGTGATCAACGTGCAGTGATCAACCGGAGCGTCACCGTTTGCGCTCTCGGGAACCGAGTCAATCTTGAGGGAAGTGCTCAAGAGGCTGGGGTGTTAATCGGGTAGCTTGGCCCGAGACTGGAGTCAACCACCGGAACAGATGGGACTGGGGTGTCAACTTGGAGCTTTTGGACTTGTGCTTTTCGGACGTGTGACTGAGAGGGATGCGTGAGGTTGAACGCAGTTAGTAGTAGTAGAGTTCTTGATCGACGCTCGGTCGGGGTCCCAACGGCAGCCCTGGCGGAGACGCTCGAGTCTTCTTGGATAGGTCGTCTGCAGCACGCACTCGCAACTCAGCAGCGGCACAGCGACTCTGGGGTACTTCTGAAGAGTTCTCCGACGGCACGCATTCGCAAAGACAGCTGGCGGCCTGGGATGACTCTGGGTCTTCTTCGGCAGCTCGTTCGCAGGACGCTTTTGTAAAGACAGCGGCGGCCTGGGATCACTCCGAGTCTTGTTGTTTCTTGGCTTTTTGGCGGTTCTCTCCTCCTCGATCCAGCACTAAGTGTAACGGCCACTGTGCTAGGTACGAGTTGCACAGTGGTCACCCATTTTAGTGCTCCCCCTGATTAGTGAGACTGGGGGTCTAATCAGAAAGCCTCTATTAGGTTAGAATTCCCTCAGTCCTGTCACTGTTGCATATCAAGTAACAAAGACCTCAGAGCTGAGAATACCCGATCGAGCACAGTCCTCATCCTGTGCGCGCTCCCAGCGCTTCCACATAAGACCATGTGTGTGACCAAGTCACGGGGCACCCGCCCCGTGACACCTGGAAGCTCTTCGTAACCCGTCTACGACCAAGATGAGCACGCTCCCCATCACCAGTGTGGGTGGGAAGTCGCTGAGCTTTAGCGACTTCAGCCACCTCACGTCATTCGAATGGGACACGCTGCGCCGGCTCGCCGACTCCCCCAGCCTTAACGTCGTCGCGGGAATGCTCACCGCGATGACGGCGGAGTAGCAACGCTCGGCAGTGCAAAGGCACATGATCCGCGAGCTCGACGGAGCCCGTCGTCGAGCAACAATTCCCGCGGGCTCCTCGAAGGACGTCGTCAAACTCGACGTCAGCAGTGATAGCGGCGAAGCTCCGGCGCACCTGGCGCTCAACAGATGGCTGTGCGAGGTAGACATTGCTATCCACGCTCGCCAGCTTACGTCCGAGTCGGCACAAACCCACTTCCTCCTTTCCAAGCTCAGTGGCAGGGCCAAGGAGCGGGCGTTGGGTCGGCTCGTGGCCGACTCCGACTGCTTCCCGACGCTCGAGACGCTTAAGGCAGACCTGCGGCTGGCGTTCGAGCCACCGCTGGACGAGATGCAACACCGCTCGACATCCCTGTCGCTCAAGCAGGGTCGCGCGTCGATGCGTGTCTACGTCCAGCGTGCCACCTCGCGTCGTGCGTGATGGTCAGTCCATGTGTTCATTGTGACCCACGCGATTGTACAGACTTCTTCGCGCAAAGCACCAATGTTGCGGCGCCGACGACAACGCTCGGCACCTTCGAGCTACTCGACGAAGCCACGGCGCTGCTGCTCTTGGTTCCAGCGATAGATGAACGAGCACCACGATTCTCGCCAAAGCAGTCTCGAGCGTCGGCACGTGTTCTGCTGACGCGCTCACAGTCGCGTCCGCCTTTACAGCCGTTGTCGTTGTCACGGAGTGCGTCTGCGTCGCCACAGTCACGATCGGCGGCTTTTTCGCTCCGATGCGATCATCTGTTGCAGCTGCAGCAGACTCTGCGAGCGCCGGCGCACTGCTCGCCGAAGCGCTCGAAGCAGACATTGCTCCAATCGTCTCGCCGCCGTCGTGCGTCAGTTTACGCTTGTCACCTGTCGTGTTGCGTCGCCCGCATGGTCGCGCCGCTCTTGGCGTACGCCCACGTCCGCGCATCCAAGCCACTTCCAGCCAGGATCTCCACTGCTGCTCATCGTGGTGGGTCGACCCACACCGTTTGTGGTGGACATAATCAGTTTTATCCGATTTTTCATGTTTTGCGCATCAAGTTTGCTCGAACGTCGATCAATCAAACATATCAATCAAATATGTACGCGCCTCGAGAAGGTGATGTAACGGGGTTGTATCCCGTTACTTAGCACAGCTACTTCATGTTACTTAGGTTACTTCAGAGGGCACTTGTCGGGTAGGAAAGGTTGAACTACACTAAGTGCGCGTTGGTCCACAGTGGTGACCGACTCTACGTGTCAGCTGGTGATTGGCTGAGTGTGTCGCAGCACACTGGCGGCCATTCAAATACCAGCATTGCTTGTACGGCCGTGGGTATCTTCGCCCGCGGCGCAAATGAACACAGAGTTGAATTTGCCCCGTTACATTGTGATTCTCTTCTGCTACAGTGTCGAGTGCAAGCGCACTCGCGTGTAGCTGAGCCACCTCCGTCAGGCGACAGCATTCAAATGATGTCACGCTACTACAGAGAGTGGAATATATACTCACATTCCATTGGATCCATATCATGTAACGGAGCAACCCGCTACTGCGGTGTACAGGTGCGCGTTGAGGAAGCGATGTCTTGTTTGCGCGTCGATGCGCAACGGAATGGGGCTGCAAGTGATGGTTGGGGTTAGATCTGTTCTGAGTGTTTTTCCGATAAAATCCTTGGCCTTGTGAAAACCTCCTGAAAACAAAATACATGCGTCGGTATCGTCTGATCGGCTTAAATCTCAGACTTGCCAACCAATGAAAACAACACGTGGGCGTGAGACACGCACGAGTCACACGAGAGTGACGACCCTGCTTAAAAATCCAAATTAGCAAACATGCAATGGTCACCTCGCCCATTAAATGTAATTGTACTACGACTGGTACTGCGATTATCTTGTCGCCATCTCGTTTATGCCCAGCGTCGCGATGCTGACAGTTGCAGCATTCGTGATCGTAAACACGCATTTGTCGATCGTGCTCATCGTGCCTTTGAGCTGGTCGAGCGCGTACTCGCATGGATGGAAAGAACCATGTGGCCGAGTAGCGAGACAAAATAGCGTTCGGTATGACAAATTCTGTATGTTTATTGTTACAGCAGTTTCCAAAAATGAGCAATTGCGACTCAAGAATTGCTTCCCAGCTAAGCACCAATGTAGCGCTGTGCTCGATGCACTTGGTGCAGTCTTGCGCCGTGACCAACTCACTACAGTTCTCAATGAGTGCAAGAGGCGGTCGCGGCGCCCTCTTGCTCTGTTAGCCACGCATTTTCGTGTATCGATACACGATACACGAAAATGCGTGGCTAATCGTTTAAGTACGTTTGTGTTCAATAGTGAAACAATTGTTCTCATTTTTGGAAATTGCTGTATGTCCATTAGTTTATGAAGTGTCAAATGTGTCAAGAAAACAATTTCGACAAATAGTAGTATTCTCGTTTCAGACAAGTATCATGACAAAATTGTCTGAATTATCCTCGATTAATAGACGTATACTTGTCCTCCTACGCACTCGTGCTGTGCTGCTGTAGTGTCGCTGCCATGCGCTCGCAGAACGGTCGCAATGCTGTGCTCTCTGCTGCGACGCGTTCCAGCATGTCGACTACAGCGCTATGGTGGGCACCTGCTGCTGCGTCACGTGGCTCGCTTGTCAAGTCGTGCAGCAGCGTGAAAATGTCTTCGCACATCGCAAGGAGCTCGTCTTGCTCCTGCTTGCTCACTGGCTGCGCGGCGCCAGCGTCCAGCACGAAACAGGACGCGACGACGCGCAAGACACCAACGACGACCATCTCACTGTGCGCTGGGACGCGTGGCCATGCACTGACGATCGTCACGCGCAGAGTCGCGAGCGTCTCGCGCAAGAGCGGGACGTGGATGCTCTCGAACGTCGCCGTGAGGACCTTGAGCAGCGGCTGGAGATACCGAAAGATGTGGATACTCCCTGGCGCGCCCATGCGTGCGATCACAGGGCGGAGGTGCCGGATGTAGACGATCCGGATCGCAACGTCGCTACTGAGGCTCGCGTCGTTCAAGAGCCGCGGGACGAACGCGTCCAAGTGCGTGAGCTCGCTCGGCGGCGAGAGCTTGTCGAGCGCTATCGTTAGTGTCTCGAGCACAATGTCGAGCGTCTCGGGCGAGCGCGTTGTGATGGCGCGGCGCAGGACGTCGAGGAGGACGTCCGTGTACCACCGGAGCTCCGTCGGCGTGATGCTCGCGACGACGTGGCGCAGGATCGCAGCGCCGACTGCTTGCGTCTCGTCGCTCAAGTCGTCCATGAGTGGGAACACGAGCGCGAGCACGCGACCGAGCAAGTCGCCGCCGAGATGTGGCGCGGGGACTTGGAGCGCGAGCCAGCGCAGTACGAGCTTTGGGAACGCGTGGCGCGCGACCCACGCGTCTTTCGAACAGGTCTGAGAGCAGAGCGCGACGAGCTCACTGATGTACTGCGTGACGAGGTGTGCGCGCGTCGGTGTGTTCACGATCGCACTGCAGTGCTGCAGCGTCGTCTCAGCGACTGCGTACGCGCGCATGGCGTCAGCTGCTGGGAGCGCGTCGCACACGACGTACGCACAGGCGAGCACTACGAACGGGACCCAGCGCCGGAGTGCTTTTTGATCCGATACAGTCAGCGGACGAGCTGCATACGTTGCGCGCTCGAGCGCAGTGAACGCTGCGAGGAACGCAAACACGGGCATGACGCTCGTGTCGAGACGGAGAAAGCCAGCGACGTCTTCGTGTGGACGCGACGCGACGCTTGCAATGTACGCAGTCGTTGTTCGGCAGAGCGTCTTTGCGACTGCGACGAGCGACGCATGGAGCTCTTGTGAGAGCGCAGTGACGTCGCACGCTTCGAGCAGCTGCGTGAGCGCTTGGACGTTGTCGAGCTCCGACGCATTCGCGTTTGCTTGCTGCGTGTCATCGCTGCGTTGTCCAAGCAGCTCACGGTGCAGCGCGTCGGCGCTGAGCGCTTCGAAGCGCAGGAGTGCGTGCGCGAGCGCATCGTGCGTCGCGGACTGCTCGCTGTTGCTCGGCACGTCCGCAGCAGTGGCGTCGAGCATCACCTCGCTGCTGCTGTTGCTGGTCATGCTGGTCGGATGAACAGTCTGCGAATGATACATTGCACCACTCAAATGCGTTTATACTCTAGTCAAGTTCATAAAATACCCCGCATCAATACGAAAATCAACCAAGCACCACGATGCCCACGTCGTCGACTCTAGCTGTGTGCAGCGAGCTCTGTCCAGCTTCTACTGTGTGCATCGAGTCATCAGCGCTCACACGTGCTGTACAAAGCAGTCCACATCGTACCAATGCGCAACCAGATCGAAGATACACGCACTCGCGAAGCAGACAAGGCAATGGACGATAGTCTGATATGGGTCGTATCCAGTCTTCAGTCGAGTGTGACGCTTCGCCTCTGTCGAGCAGTCCTGTGCGTTCCTCTGCTCAAGCAAACGAATGCGTGCTGCAAGACCTCTAGAGCTCATGAGCTCCAAAGTGCAGCTCACATCGACAGGTATTTAGTAGATCGTAAGTCACAGCAGCTGCAGGTCTTATACTTCTTGCGTCGTGAGCACTTGAGACCTCACGCTCTCACAAGACGAGCTCGAGCTCACACGTGCAAGACGCTCGACGCTTGTTGATGGCATCGCATCAATCAACTATCGCTAGTGCTATAGCAGGTGCGCCATTGATGCATCCTGTCGCGAAAGAGACGACGATGATGGCGCTGAAGAGTCTCAAGGCGACGCGCAACAGCGCAGACAGCATGCTCGAAGACGTGCTCGCAGTCGACACCGAGCTCGTGCGTGAGCTCGTCGCGTCAGGCGCCGCCGACGAGAACGGCACCGAGCAAATGGCGCGACGGCGCAAGTATCGTAAAGACATGGTCCAGTACCGCCACCGCAAGAAGATGGGCTTTGCCAAGATGAAGAGCGAAGAGCAGATGCTCTCAGCGCAGCTCCGGAGCATGCTCGCGCTTCGCGCATCATCATCCTCCTCATCGTCATTACAGCAGCAGCGACAACAGCTCGTTGACGTCACGACAGCTGAGCCAGCACGCACGACGACAGTCGAGGCATTCATGGACGTCCTCGCTGCGAAGGAGCAGCTCCACGAAGAGAACACTGCGCTGCGGCAGCAGCTTGCAGCTCGGCAGCACTTTGAACACTCTGTGAGTAGCGAACTGAGTCGACGGACGACCGAGACCGCAGACACAATACACAAGCCAAGCCGGCATCGCAAGTCCACTGCTGCTACTGCTTCTACGAAGACGCCATCAAGCGGCCACTGGCGCACGTTCCTCGCGCACGAAGTGCCGTTCTACTACACACCGTTCGCTGAGCACGAGTGCCGCTCGATCGCTCGCGAGACCGCACAGCACGTCCTTGCGCTTCAGTCCCAGCCGTTCGACAGTGCGTTCGCGGATTGCACCGCGCTGCGACCAGCGCTCGTTGTCCACTTCTCCACTGACGCACGCACATTGTACTCGAGCGCGACGACATCCTCGACCGCACGATGATCCGATACAAGTTCTGCAAGCGCTTTCGCCATCCGATGCGCACGCTCGAGCAAGTCGTCGCGCGCGAGTGGCACGTGTTCAACACGCCAGAGCTCTACGTCCAGCTCTATCGAGTGCCAGTGCACTTGCACGTCCTGCAGACGTGGGACGACACACTGAGCGCAGTGCTCTGGAACACTCCGGACCCGGAGCAGTCACTCAAGTACCGCACCGCGTCGGTCCTTGCACGCAGTGCGTACGTGAACCCAGAGGGCGACGCCTGCGAGCTCGTGACGATCACAGGCGTGAAGCTAAAGCCTTCATCACCACTGTCGTCGCTGCAAGAATCGCCGCTGAGCGCTAGCAATGCGAGTCGCGACGGACCAACAACGTCGGGTGGCGAGCAAGTGGTGTTTACGAGCCACGGCCGCATCTACTCCGTGTTCAAGCGAGGACGCGAAGAAGGCGAAGTCGAGATGGAGCACGGCGGTCGCGTCGAGGTCGTGAATGAACTCCAGGCGCAGTTCCTCATGGTCGAGGTCGGGAGCTCGCTCATTCGACTCGAGAGTCTCTTGTTCCCGTTCCGCGTGCTCACGAGCGAGGGCGATTGACGGACTAAGCGAGCGAGAGAGTATGTAACATGAAGAAGCTGGCGAAGACAAGCGCACAGAGAGCGTGAAGTCATACAGACCGCGTCAACTTCAGATTGTGTGTCTGTCAGTCCGCACAGAGCGATTCGCGATGAAGTCGACACCAGAAGCTGCCTGGAGCGCTCAGCATGGCGACTCAGGTTGCAAGGAGCTGATCAAGGTTGAGCCTGACGTGAAGTCGACTCTTGCGCGCCACCAAGCGACAGCAAGCTCTCGAGGTTGAGCGCAACAGCAACTTGACGACTTGTGATGCGTATCAAACAGTATGCACAAATGAATTACTACTTGTTCCCATTGGATTGTATTCAGAAACTGGAAAGAACTATTTGCTAATGGTGTCGTGTGTCCCACATTGCATTCGTGTGTCCCACGTGACGATTTCGGGTTTGCGCCGCTCAACCACTGGCTGGCTCCCCACAACAGTAGCAGCAGCACAGAAGCTCGAGCGCGCGTGAAGAAGCGCGTGTGCTGAAGGAACCAACAGCAGCAGCAGTAGTTGCGCGTGTGCGTGTGAGAGTCCGATGGCGTCTTCCACCTCGTCTGCCGCCGTCGCGGCGCTCGTGCAAAAGGCGTCGCAGCAGTACCTCGACTGCCGCCGCAAGGTCACGGCCAAGGTCGAAGAGGTCAAGGCGCTCGACCAGGAGATCAATGCGCTCTTTTCGCAGATCACTGCGCTCGGTGAGAGCGCGACTGCGAGCGGCAGCAACAACAAGTCGGTCGGTCGCCTCGAAGTGCGCATCGCTGGCGTCGAAGGCGAGACGCCGGTTGAGAACGCGGTCATTACGGTCGCGCTCGACCCCGAGTACGAAGCCGATGACGACGCGTTCGAGATTGTCGAAGTGCAGCACGTGATTGAGAAGCACACGGTGACGGTCACGGCTGTGACCGCTGACGGCGACGAAGAGGTTGTGGGCGAGAAGGTGATCACGAAGGAGAACGGCGTCGAAGTCGACGTGGAGATCATCAAAGAGGACACTGGCGCGCCGTCGCCGTCCTCGAGCGACGACGAAGCTCCGCCAGTGAAGCGCAAGACAACGACGAAGATTGCGCGCACGGTGCAGACAAAAAAGATCAAGCAAAAGGTCGAGAAGCCAGAGCCGCCAGTGCGCTCGGTCGAGTGGACGCCTGAGGTCGAGACCGAGACGCCAGCGTTCCCAGCGACGTTTGTGTTTGACCCCGTGCAGTCGCGCGAAGCAGTCGTGACGATCACAGTCGCAGCGAAGGACGACGAAGCGGAGGCAGAGCCAGTGAAGGAGATTGAGTTCCCAGTGTCGTCGCTCTTCCAGGGAAAGGACCTCGACCAGTGGTACACGATCTCGGACGCGACGGCTGCGGCAGTTGAGGCGGAGGACGAAGCGACGACGGTCACTGAAGTCGAGGAGGAGACCAAGGAGGAGGAGACCAAGGAGGAGGAGGAGACCAAGGAGGAGGAGACCAAGGAGGAGGAGGAGACCAAGGAGGAGGAGACCAAGGAGACCGCTGAGGCACCAGTGACGGAGGAGGCATCGGAGGAGACCGAGGTGCCAGTTGCGGTCAAGACGGCGGTTGAAGAGACTGCGGCTGACGAGACTGCGGCTGACGAGACGGCGGCGGAGGAGACGGTGGAGGAGACGGCGGAGGATGCGAAAGTCGCGACTGACGCGAAAGTCGAAGTCGAAGCGGAGACGAAAGCCGCGCCGGCGGTGACGCGCTTCCACGTCCAAGCGACGTTTGTGCTCTCGGAGATCGAGGCGCTGAGCCTCGAAGCCGTGAACCTCTCGAAGAAGAAGCAGGAGGCCGAAGCCGTGCTTGCGATCCTCGAGCGCGAAGCCGCGAGTCTCCGCACCAAGTACGAGCGCTTGAACGCGAGCCAGCGCTCGCTCAGTGCTTCGAGCGTCTCAAAGCCCAAGTCGAGTCTGCTCCTCGGCGGTCGCACGTTCGCGGGTCAGCCAGCGGCGCCAAAGTCGCGCTACCAGAAGCTCAAGGACTCGGTCTCGGCCGTGCTCACGCCGCAGCGCCAGCAGGTTGCGATCAGCGTCGCGATGTTCTTTGGCAGCGCGGCGCTGTTCCACTTCCAGGGCGAGAACCTGCTCGCATAAGCCAGTGGCGATGATGATGAGGTGGTTGTTAGGCAATGATGCATGCACGAGAGTGAGAGCGAGTGAGCGAGCGCTGCACATGCACACGGCAGACTACATACAGACACTCGCGAGTCGCCCGTTGCATGCGCTGCTGCTGCTTGCCGTACCTGTCTGTCTGTGGCTTGCGCTATCTTGTGCTGCTGGTGCTGTCTGTGCTCATGGAGCACGGGATGCTCATTGCGAGACAAGCATTCAAGCGCATGATGACCTGCAACTTGCAGGAGGAATGGGTGCGACTGCGAGTCCAACGCTTCATGGAGCGAGCATGTCGGCGGATATTATATGGCTGCAAGCGGATATTATATGGCCACCACCAATTTTGTTGTGCACTGCTACCTCAATTATATCACTATACAAACCGATTTCCCCGCCAAGACTTCATCGACAGACATCAAAAGGCGCGCGCGCAAGTGGCTCGACCGCATACGCGTGCCATTCGCGCATTCGGTCTCTTCCCGCTCACTCGCTCGTTCTCGACACCAACGACACGCTAACGGGCAGTAGCAGACATGGTCGCGAGCATGTCAGCGCCGTCGACTGAGCAAGAAGAGCTCCAGCAGCAGCAGCAACAACAGACGACTGCGCCGCTCGCAAAGACTGACGACAGTAGTGATGCTGCAGATGACGCTGCAGTTGGCGAAGAGACGGTGAGTCGCCTCGCAAAGCTCGACACGCTCTTGGCGAAAGCAGGCATGTACTCGAGCTTTCTATTCTCGAACATGACGACTGCTGCGACGACTGCACCAGCAAGTAGCAGCAATGCGCTTGATGCCGATGATGCCGATGAAGCACAAGACGCACCAACGACTGTCAAGCGCAAGCGTGCGCGCGCAGTCAAAAAGACCAAAGACGGCGCAAAGAAGCTCAAGCAGATGCAGAACGACGCGTCGCTCGATACGCGTCAGCAGCCGCACGTGTCGTTCGCACAGCCCGCGCTCTTGACTGGCGGCAACCTGCGCGACTACCAGCTCGAAGGCATCCGGTGGCTCTGCAACTTGTTTGAGAACGGCTTGAACGGCATCCTCGCCGATGAGATGGGTCTCGGCAAGACGATCCAAGTCATTGGACTGATCGCGCACCTCAAAGGACTCGGCGTCCGCGGTCCGTTCCTCGTCACGGCGCCGCTCTCGACGCTCATGAACTGGTCAAACGAGTTTGCCAAGTGGGCACCGGACATCCCGTGTCTCGTGTACCACGGCACACCAGCGCAGCGCCGGGCGTTCCGACAGCACGAACTCGCGAAGACGCGGCGCGCAGACGCAGATTTCCCAGTCGTGATCACGTCGTACGAAGTGATCCTCCAGGACGCCAAGACATTCAACAACCTCGGGTTCGTCTGGAAGTACATCATCATTGACGAAGGGCACCGGCTGAAGAACATGGACTGCAAGCTCGTGCGCGAGCTCAAGCGCACGCGGTCCGAGAACCGCCTGCTGCTCACTGGCACGCCGCTCCAGAACAACCTCATTGAGCTCTGGGCACTGCTCAACTTCATCTTGCCGGACGTCTTTGACGACCTCGCGCTCTTTGAGTCCTGGTTCTCGTTCACACCGGACAGCACTGCGCCAGGTGCAGCCACCGCTGCTGCACATGACGTCCTTGCTGGCGACAAGAAAGCCGAAGTCGTGTCAAAGCTCCACGAGATCCTCCGGCCGTTCCTCTTGCGGCGACTCAAAGTCGACGTTGTCGACGAGATGCCGTCAAAGACCGAAGTGTTTGTCTACTGTCCCATGGCGCCGATGCAGCGCGCGTACTACCAGATGATCCTCGACGGCACGCTCCGCGACGCAATGGAAGCCAAGTACGGCAAGTTCAGAGGCGCGTCGTTCAAGACGAACGGCGCAAAGAACCGCGCGATGCAGCTGCGCAAGTGCTGCAACCATCCGTTCCTGTTTGACGAACCCATGGACGCAAGCGGGAACGTCGGCACGGACGCTCGGATTGTCGAAGCGTCGGGGAAGCTCCAGGTCTTGGACAAGATGCTCGCGACGCTCGAGCGCGATGGCCACAAAGTCTTGATCTTTAGTCAAATGACGCGCGTCTTGGACATCCTCGAAGACTTTGTCACCTGGCGTGGATACCGGAGCTGCCGCCTCGACGGCAGCACGAAGCTCCAGGACCGTCAGGACCAAATGGACGCGTTCAACAAGCCGAAAGGCAAACGCGGCAATGATGACGACATCTTTTGCTTCCTCCTGTCGACGCGCGCCGGCGGCTTGGGCATCAACCTCATCGCTGCAGACACAGTCATCTTCTTTGACTCAGACTGGAACCCGCAGCAGGACAACCAGGCGCAGGACCGGTGCCATCGCATCGGGCAGACAAAGGAGATCGTTGTCTACCGCCTCGTGACCGAGAACTCGTTTGAGAACCGCATGATCGCACGCGCGATCGAGAAGCGCAAGCTCGAGCGCGTCGTGATCCAGCGCGGGCGCTTTAAGCACGAGCACCAGCTCCGATCGAGCGACATGGCAGCGCCTGCCGCACTCACAAACGACGAGCTCGAAGAGCTCTTGCGCGACGACGTGCGCATTCGCAGTGGTGTTGAGAGCGGCGGGATCCAAGACCACGAGCTCGCGCGCATTCTCAACCGCGAGCTCGTTGTCGAGAGCTTTGTGACACACAAGGACCGCGAAGGTGCGAGTGGCACCAGTGATGACGCCAGCAAGGACCTCTTGGCGTTCAAAGGCGACGGGTACGAAGTCGTCGAGAGCGCACCAGCCGCTGCCATGGAGAGCTTTGCATAGTCCTGAGGCGCTAGCACCAACAGAGTCGTCGTCGTTGAGCAGAGATATTGATGAATCCATCCCCATTGCGTTCGTACAAGTGAGTAAGAGAGAGAACGAGAGATCCTAGGATGGATGTGAGGCCAGAGGCAAGAGATGCTGGTGGAGCTAGCGCTGGAGCGACTGCGTGAGCGGCTCTTGCTCGAGCAGGAACGTCGTCATGAACGGCGGCGGCGTGCGCATCGTAATGACGCGGAAGACGAGGTTGATCGCTGCGACGACCGTGCGCAGTGGTCGGTGCGTTTGCTGCGCCATTTCGTCTCGTGCGAGGTCGAGCAGCAAATCGCGGACCAAGCTATTGGGCACACGGCAACAGTGTTAGAGCCGTTCGAGGACCAGCAAGCGCCTAGTGATGAGGAGCAACAGACGACAACGATATTCAACGTACTCCGCACACACATGTTCGTACGAGCTCTTGCTGCTGCTGCACTTCGCAGTCTTTGCATCGTCATCAAGCGGCACGCGGTGGCGGATCCACTGCCAGAGCTGCGCGCGCGAGATCTCAGCAGTCGCCGAGTCTTCGACGCAGCCGTTCACGACAACTGTCCCACGCGCGTCGAACCACGCGAGGACGTACAGCAGCGCAACGCGCAAGTTCGACGCGACGGACGCTGTCGTGACAAAGCCCTGCGGCATCGTGAGCAGCGTCTTCTCGTAGAACACTTCGTCGACAACAGCGTTGTCGACAGTGTTGAGCGACGACAGACTCGAGGCGTCGGTTGGGAATGGGAACACGGCTTGGATCGGCGCAACAAGCGCCAAGTCGTACACGAGCGCGCCGTCCGAGCCTGCGAGCGCTTCAAAGCGCTTTGCAGCAACTGCTTTCTCGATCGCGTCGTGGCGCGAGAGTGTCGGTGGCAGCGCATTCAGGACGAACGGGACCATCCCAGTCGTCGCAGGTGCGTGGCGGCGCTTGCACGTGCGGATGAGCAGCTCCATGTAGTGCTTGAGAAAGTCTGAGCGCATTGAGACGCACTGCTGGCGATCCGGGAGCAAGCGCGTGTGGTCGTGGCGAAAGAGCACGACGATCGACGCCGTGTAGTCCCACATGCCGCAGTTCAGACCGGACGAGTGGCGCCGGAGCTCAAAGAGGATCTCGTCCATCTCGAACGCCGCAAAGACGTTCTCAATCAGCACCGTCGCCTTGATGCTGCCCTAGACACGCGTGCGTCAGTACACACGAGCGAGAGAAGAGCGAGTACGATGCAGTGAGCGTTGCGCAGTCGTCCAGACAGAACAAACACTGTCGAGCAGACAGACCTGCGGCAGTCCGAGCGTCGCCTCTGTGTGCTCAAAGATATTGCGCCAGAGCGCCGCTTCGTAGTGGCTCTCGAGCTGCTCGTACACAGAGACAGACAGACAAAGAGAGCGTGAGTGTGAGCGCTCGTTCCATTGGCGACAGTGTCAACTACGACGTAGTGGAGACGTACTTTGGGCAGATAGAGGAACGGTCCTCGCCCACTTGCAAGCAGGAGCTTGCCACTGGAGCACACATGCACAGTAGAGACGTCAGAAGAGTGAGACAGTGGACACTCGGTCGTCAGTCCGTTGGCAGCAGACGCGTACTTGTGGAAGAGGTGGAGACCAAAGTCAAAGACTGCACCAGGTACGACCACGCCGTTCACGAGCATGTTCTGCATACGATACCAGCAGCAGCAGCGTCAGTTGCGTCGCTCATACATACAACAGACAGCTCACACACAACAACAACAGACAGCTCACTCGACCGACCATCTCGTCCATATTCCACGCACGCGGTCGCACGAGCAGCAGCGCAGGCGTCTGCGCGAGTGTCGCGCCAGTTGCAGAGTCCGCTAATGTCCCTCGCACAGCGTCCATGATGTTGAAGTGGCCTTGCAGAGTGTTGGTCCACGTCGGACAGTGGCCGTCGTCAAAGTCCACTTGCACGCCCTGTCATACAGTGCAATAGTATACTCAGTTCTACAGTCCATGGTCTCACATGTAGACACATCAGTCCACCAAGTGAACACACGCACCTGAGCGCCCGAGTTGAGTGCGCGCAAGAGGAACGCGCGGTCTACAGGCGATACGTCACCGATGTCGACGCGTCGGTCCTGCAAGATCGATGGGATCGGGTCGACGCGCCAGTTTGGATCGTCTCGGATCGCTCGCGTCGCAGTGAGGAACGTCGGCATAAGGCTCTGCTGCTCGATTGCAATGCGACGCGCGCTGCGGCGCTGGTGGAGCTACACATGCGTATATCCACACACACATGAGCATGAGAATAGTAGACACATACGCACACATGCAAGAGAGAGAGAGAGTGGCTATGTACCTCTTCAATGTCATGTGCAAACGTCGTTGCAAGGTCGGCGACGAATGCGAGTGCGTCCGGCGTGAGCACTGTGTCGTACACATGCGCATCGAGCGCGACGTCGCGATGCGAGACATACACGCTCGAGCCAGTCAGGACTGTGTCATTGACGCTGCTGCTAGAGCTCACAGCAGCAGCACGGAGCTGTGCGTGCAGACGCTCGATGCGGTCCATTACGACGAATGTCGTAGCTCAAACGACATTCTAGTCGTACTTAGTAGATCACTTACAGTATTTCTTGGCACATTCGATCCTAACACAACACGCACATCAAGCTCAAACGACGAACGAGCTCCGATCGCTGCTACTGCTGCTGCTGCTACTCTTGTGTGTGTGCATTGAGCGCAACAGCTGCATCGAGACTCGGCGAATAGCTCTGTCTTTGTATCTCTCTATACGCTTTTCGTCGTCTTCCTCGTTGTCTAGCGATCGTTCAAGTGCTGCGTACAGTGTTCAGCATGGTCGCACTGACTGCCACCGACACGAAGACGCTCATGAAGCACACGGTCCGTCACATGTGTGTCCGCGCGCTGGACGTGCTCTTCATTAGCTGCTGCTGACGTGCGCATACTTGCGTCTCTGTGGACTGACTATCAGGTCAAAGAGCTACAAGCGGAGCTGCGCAAGCATGCGCTCGAGATCGTTGGGACAAAGGTGAGCTGTGGCGAATGAGAGTCTCACAACGACACTAAGCAACACTCGCACGCTCTCTTCACGAGTGGCGTACTGACTTTGCATCTCGCATTGCGGACTCGCACAGGCGGTGCTTGTTCAGCGCTTGCAGACGCACTTAAAAGCCGCTGAGGTGGAGGAGCAGTCACCTCCACCAGCAGCAGACGCCTCCAGTGAGGCAGCAGCACCAAGTGATGCGCCAGTTGCCTCAGAGCACGAGTCAGCAGCGACAGCAGATGCTGCAGATGACGACTCTGTCGCTGCCGCAGACCTACAATGCGTCACTACTACCGCTGATGCTGCTAAGAAGGGCGAGCGTAGTGACGACGCAAGCGCACGTCCTGCGTCACCAGCAGCGCCAGACACCATCGTCACTGCAGCAGACGACGCTCAAGACGACGTGCACCGTGACGTGAACACACATGACGACATCAGCGCAGCAACGAGCGACTCTCAAGACGCACAGGCGCACTCACCAGAGCCACTGAGCGAGAGTGAGCCAACTCCTGAACCAACAGTCACGACGCTGCGGATCGACAACTTTCGCCGGCCGTTCACGCTCAACGCGGTCAAAGTACGTCAAAGACAAGCGCACACACAGACGGATGTACAGACTGACTGACGGACGACTGACCTGTCACTGATGGTGGAACCACTGCTTCGCAGAGTCTCGTACAGGAGGTTGGGGACTTTGTCGAAGACAACGGCTTCTGGATGAACTCGATCAAGACGCACTGCTACGTCTCGTATGCGTCTCAGGACGTGGTGCGTCCTGTTAGCCTGACGATACGCCACTCGCTGTCCTACGACTGCTTGCTCACTCACAAGTGTCTGTTGTGTTGTGTGGTATGGGACGTCCTTACTGCAGGCGACGAAGACGTGCGAGCGCTTGGATGGCAAAGTGTGGCCGCCAGTGAGCGGCATTGCGCTCAGCGCTGCGTTCTCTGAGACGACTGCGATGGACGTCCACGCCCATGGCGAGCCAGCGCGTGCAGGGCTGAAGCGAAAAGCGAGTGGCGACCTTGCACCACCGTCGCAGCGCCGTCGCGAGCAGCGTACGTTGTGTCCTTCGTACTCATCCGTCTGTGCTTTACAGAGCGTGTGAGATGATCGCTAAGCCTTTTCTCTCTCTCCTGTGTTGCGGTGCATGTGACTAGCGCCAGTGTCGATCGATGCGACGTTCCTCAAGACCGAGACCAAGCCGGTGCTGTACTACTTGCCCTGGACAGACGAGCAAGTGAAGCAGCGCAAAGAACAACAGGCGCGCGGTCAGACTGTTCATGACGCAAGCGAACGTGACGTCGTATCGTCGCAGCGCACGTACCCGCGAGTGCATCGTCGTGGCGGCGGCAAGAAGAAGAAGGGCGCGCGTGGTGGGTATCGCCACGTCCGTCGTCTCTAGCTCGACGCTCGTGTACCGACAGCGCGTCCTAGTGCTGACAGACACGCGCAAGCCAATGGCAGAGACAGGAGACCGCACTAGCACAGAGCAGAGCATGACAATGTATCGAAGCCATGGAACGTGTATGTACGACAGGGACACTCGTAGTTGTGATCGCTCAACTCGCTCGACTTCGCAGACTACGGCGACTGAGTCGATCGATAGCAAAAGCAAGAGCACTAGTCACAGCAAACGACGCTTAGCCACGACGGACCTTGCACTTGGACGTCGCGCTCGGCGCTGGCGCAGTGCTCGGCTTCGTAGCAGGAGTCGTGCTCGTCTTCGATGCAGGAGCTGGCGCGACGTTTGGCTTGGTCGTCGCAGCTGGTGCAGGCGCGGC
>JAASFL010000187.1:0-29696 GCA_023333735.1 Globisporangium takayamanum
GAGTCCCTCAGTCCGCCCTTGCGTCCTTTCGTGCCAGAAGCGCAAGAGAGCGTCAAGCGAGGTTCGCTACTTAGAGCCTCACTGCTGTCTACACCAGCGACTCGATCAGAAAGCTTCGGTCCAAGCGACAACACACAGCGCTTGGCATCGGCTCTTCTTGGTGTCTATGAAGAGCGGAGTGCCTCTCCGACCAAGTCCACGTACACGTTCGAGCCAACTGCGACGCGCATTCGTCGCCGCTCGAGCAGCACTCGGTCTGCAAGCGCACTCGACCCAGCACTGACGAACGAGTGGACACAGGACCGTCGATTGCTCACGCTCGAGCTGCACAAGTCGAAGCGCGACGTCGATGCGGCGCACGCGCTGCAGCGCAAGACCGAAGCGATCGCACACGCGCGCAAGCAGCAGCTACTGACGCAGAGCCAGCGCAAGCTTCGAGCACACGACCAGCGACGCGACGATGTCCACAATGTGCGTCAGCTCGTGTCCAATACGCTCGAGTACCACGCGATTCGCGAGACGCTGGCGACGCAAGTCAAGCGAACGGCGATCGCAGCGACACGTGAGCGAGAGCGCATCACACAGACGATGCGCGTTGCGCTGGGACGGACCGAGCGGCACCGCAAAGGACCGATCTTGGGCACTGGTCCGCTCTCACAGCGCGAGATTGACGCGTACACACAGAGCGGACGCGACGACCGTGAGCCTGACGCGTTTGTGTACGACCTTCACGGTCGACGCCACGCTGCAGCAGACGCCGGGGACGTCGCGGTACTCGGCGTCTTTGACGCAGCGATCCGCAAGATCAAGCGCGTGCTGGACCAGTCTGGCGTTGCGGTGTTCCGTCAGTTTGACAAGAACCGGAGCGGGACGCTCAGTTGCGACGAGTTTGCTGCTGTGCTGCAGCAAAGCGGTGCACGTCTCACGCACGAGCAAGCGCGCGTGCTCTTTCAGCACTTTGACCCGAACAAGAGCGTCGAAGTGGACGACGGCGAGCTCCTCTGGGGCTTCTTCAACCAAGGCGTTCCTCAAGAAGTGGGCCGCGCGCAAGACGAAGCTCTCGGCGCGCGAGATCAAGCTGCTGTTCTACCAGTACGACCGCACCGGACGCGGCGCGCTCTCGCTCGCAGACTTCCAGCTCGCACTCGGAGCCATGGGGTTCACACTTACGGAGGCAGAGCTCCGGCTGCTCGTGCTCAAGTTCGATGTGAACCACGACGGCTTCATTGACTACCACGAGTTCCACGTGTTCGTGAGCAGCGACAGCAATGGCAGTGGCAGTGGCGACGAAGGTGCGACGCGTGACATTGCTGAAGCACAAGACACAGAAGATGCTCGCACAGAGGACGATCTGAGCAAGCGTACAGGTGTGACGACGCGCATTGACAAGCGTAGCAGCACCGCTCGCGAGCAGTTGCAACACAATGATGACAGCATCGAGCAGATCCTCAAAGAGCTCCGCTCGCTTGCAGAGACGCAGACTACGATCCGAGCAGCGATCCACAAGTGACCACCAATCGATCTCTCTATCTCTTCGACAATGATGTGAAAGTCTCTATGCGTACGCTCTCTATTCGCACCTAGTGCAGCTCACACACACAAGTGAGCTACAGTGGCTCGAGTGTGTCGAGCGGCCACCGCGGCGTGTACCGCGCACTCGCAGGATCGCTCCGCATCCCGAGCTTGTACCGCTCGAGTCCCGCCCATGCGATCATCACGCCGTTGTCCGTGCAGTACTTGGCTGACGGGAAGATCGCGCGCACGCCTTCTTCTTCAGCGACTTGTGCCATTTTGCGGCGCAAGTACGCGTTCGACGCGACGCCACCACAGACGACCTGCACCACATGCGAGCAGGTAGTTTATTAGCTTGTACAGTACGAGCAACGTAGACATCCCGCACATAGCGAGCGATGGCAAAGACATACGATGCTGTTGATGTCCGCGCCAAGGCGCTCTTTGCTCCACTGACACGCTCGACGTGCGCGCGTGAGCAGCTGCCCGACTGCGCGGCGCTGGAACGACGCACACAAGTCGGCTTTTGTCTGCACGTCGAGCTCACCGAGCTACGATACACGCAGCAGCGCTTAGTCACAGAGTACAGAGCGTCAGGACGAGGTGTCTCGAGTCGCACCTGCTTAACTTCGCGCAGCATCGCAGTCTTGAGACCCGAGTACGAAAAGTCGCAGTCCTAGCACCGCACCGCATGTGAGCGGAGAGAAAGTGTGTGAGTCCACGCGTGCAATACAAGCAAGTTCAGAGCGTCGCTTGCGCACTTTGCGGTGCTTCATGGGCTCTGGGAACGCGAACGCGCGGTCGTTTCCGCGCTGCGCCATCGCTTCAATGAGGCGTCCGCCATGCGCACCGCCACTGGCGCCAACACCACTGTTCTCCGCCGTGATGTCGAGCATGCGCGCGACTTTGTCGAATGCTTCACCGACCGAGTCATCGAGCGTGTTCCCAAGCAGTTCGTAGTCGCCAATGCCCTAGCAGCAGCATAGTGATGTGAGTGAGTGGTCATGAAGCACTGTGCTCCAGTAGGAGGTCGCACCTTTGCAAGCACGAGGCAGCAGTGACCACCGGACACGAGCAGCACGACGAACGGGAACTCGGGACGCGCGACGTCTGCTTGCGGCAGTCGCGAGACGAGCATGTGCGCCTGCACGAGGGTCCCGATAGACGATGCAACGTCAGTACGTACGCTCACTCGCTATGGCATAGGCGATCGATTGGCTGTGAGTGAGCGCACCTCGAGATGGTTGATCTGGAGAAAGTCGACGGCCGTGTACTCGAGACAGAGGTCGCGCGCAGCGATGAGTCCGACGTCGAGACAGGGCGAGAGCCCTGGACCAGCCGTCACTGCGATCGCAGACAGCTGCGAGACGCTCTCGAGACCGCTGCATACACAACGCATGCGTGTGTTTCAATACAAGGCAACGTTGTGAGATGGACGCTTGAGCGTCTCACTATCGCACCTTTGCTCCATCGCAGCGCGGATCACGTGCGGCAGGTTCTCTTCGTGCGCACGAGCAGCAAGCGCTGGCACAATGCCTGTTGCATCGCAGCAGCAGTCGCAATAGTACTGCGTGAGTGTGTTGTATACGTTATTATGCACATGCACGCGCACAAACAGCACCCTTCCACTTGGCGTTGAGCTCCCACTGCGACGAAACGATGTTGCTGAGCACGTTGCCATTCGTGTCGAGCACAGCAGCAGCGGTGTCGTCGCAGCTGGTTTCGATGCCCAGGATGTATGACACGCTGCGTCGCGCAGTCGTTGTGCATAGTGCATCCCGAGCGCTAGCTGCTCTCGTCGCATAACGGAGGACGCTCGCGCTGCGCATCTGCAGCATTGCGCTCCTCGCCATTGCTGTTGCTTGTTGCTGTTGTGATGGTTGTCGTTGTGGTGGTGATGTGGCAATGTGTGGCAGTGGCTTCGCTTGTGTCCGAATCGTACGTTGTGGAGTTCTGACACGGGATGCGGGACCAAGCGGGACACTTTCTGAACGCGGGACATCGAGAGAGAATGGGCTAAATAAGGCAGCAAGCCTTTTCATCTTGCAATTTGTATGTAGAAGCGGACAAAGCGCGCCACGAGTCAGTACGACGCTCACATCCAAAGGCAAAGTCGAACGCGAACGCGAACTCGAGTGTGAGCGAGCATGGCGACGCCCGAGCAAGTGGCTGCCATGGCGCAGCAGATCAAGAGCGTGGTCAAGCGCGAGGGCTGGACGAGCGACGCGTCCGTGGCGCCGAGCATGCAGCAGATCCTCGGCAAGCTCACGACGCTCAAAGTCGACGTCGGACTGCTCAAAGAGACCAACATCGGCGCGATGGTGCGCAAGCTCACCAAGCACGACGACGAGATCGTGCGCGGCTACAGCACGAGCTTGATGAAAAAGTGGATGCAGCAGGTCGGCGTGCCGCCGAGCAAAGACAAGGACCGGAGCCGCAGCAGCAGCACGCACCGCCCGGCCGAGCCGACTGCGACGCCATCGAAAGGTGCGCACTGCCAGTGGATCGCTTTGACGCGTCTCACTGCGTTTCACTATACAGACCAGCTATTCTTACCACCGTTATGCTACTCACGATGGGCATGAGCAGGCGACGCGCAGCGCCTCGAGCAAGCGCGCAAGCGGCTGCAAGATGGCTACGCGTCCGAGAAAGCGAAGCGCGACTCGCGCACGGTCCAAGTGCTGCAGCGGCCGCTCATCAAAGGCAAGAAAGGCACGACGATCACGACGGGACCGTCGCGCAGTGCGATTGCGCAGCACCGCATGGCGCAGCAGCGGCGCGCGAGCACTGGTGCAGCAGCGTCGGCTCCAGCACGTGGTGCTTCAGCGCCTCCTGGCGCGCGCTCGGCATCGACTGGCGTTCTGTACGTTCTCGTCCTAGTACGAGGACGAAACTGCTCGACTGACTGGTAAGCGTGACGCAATTGCACTCACACATGTGTCTGTGTCTGTGTGTGAGCAGCTCTCGCGAAGAGCAGCATCGCTTGCGCCAGCAGAAGCTCCGCGCCTTGCGCGAGAAGAACTTGCGCGAGAACGGCAGTCTCAACGACGTCTACACGTCCAGCAGCGCGTCCGGCTCACGTACATCGGCTACAGCAGCTGGCCGCAGCAGCAGTGGCAGTGCCTCTCGTACCACTAGTAGCAAATCATCGGCACCTGCGCGTCCTAGTGCGCGTGCTGCGCCAGAGCCGCCTGTGAGCGACCGCAAAGCGTTCCTCGACAAGATGTTCCCGCGCGTGTGCGGAGTCGCCGGCGCGCCGCAGACGAAGACTGGCAGCGACGGTGCGAAGAAGAGTCCAGTGCACGCACGCGGCAGCACGAGTGGCAGTGCTGGAGCAGGCGGCACTGGCGCAAAGAAGAAGAACGCTGCTGCGTACAACGAAGGGCAGCGCGAGGTGCTCGCGTGGCTCAAAGGTCCGTCCTTTTGTTCTACCATAGGGACGATGTCGAGGACACTGGGCTGCGTCCTCACATTCACACACACACTCTTTCTGTATGCCGGATGAGCAGGACTGGAGGTCGACATGAGCGAGTACGCACCGGCGTTCTTTGAGAACGGCTTTGACTCGATCAAGCTCCTTGGGAACATCGAGAAAGAGGACTTGCCAGGCTTGATCCCGAAGAAAGGGCACCACCGCCTCATCCAGCAAGCGCTCGACGACCTCAAGCGCAAGCACCGCACCGCTGCGTCGTCGTCGCGTGGCCATGGCGCGCGCCGCGACCGCACGATGCCAAAGCGGCGCAATCCGTACAGCGACGAAGACAGCGACGACAGCTTTGTCGTGAGTGACGGCGACGAGTACACACCTGGCGTGATCTCGGGCATGTTCCGGAAGAATCGCAAGCGGAGCTACTCGTTCGACTCGGTCGACTCGTACAACATGGAGGCGAGCTTTGACGAGATCCAGCACGAGGAGGAGCGGAGGTGCGTCTCGGTGCGAATGCGTACATATGTATACGCTGCGGACGTTGGACTTACACATGTGCCTTTTGTATGTGACGGTGCAGCACGCGCTATGGCGAGTATGAGGACTTTAGAGAAGAGCTGCGCAATAAGAAGCTCCTGAAAAAGAAGAAGTAACCTATATACAGGACCCTGCACACAATGGACACTCGACTGCGCTGCATTGGCTCATGCTCGCGAGACGGATCGTCAGTCGCTCTTGCTTCGTTCCATCGTCGCTGCTGCTGTCGCCTTCTGCCGTGCTGCGCGCCAGACGACTGCGTCCATGAAGAGCCCAAAGCCCATTTGCGCTGGGATCATCACTGGTACAAGCGCGAGCTCGAGCATGCTGTTCAAACGCGGTGCAACGCCATTCGCAAGCGCGCGCAAGAAGAAGATCAGGAGCTCGTTCGTGATACCAAACTCGCCATTGCGGATGCCGCGGATGAGCGACTGCGCAACAGTCTCAGGCGATAGGAGCTCGCTCACGCCTTCGATCACCTGTGTCTCGGCTGGCTTTGTCTGGCGCTCGTGGGCGAACATGGGCGTGTCGATGTTCCCAGGATAGAAGATGCTCACGCGGACGTTGTACGCGAGTAGCTCGTTCCGCAAAGCGTCCGCGAGTCCGTGCGTCGCGTACTTGGACGCCGAGTACTGCGAGTAGCCGATCCAGGACGTGAGTCCGAGTCCAGAGCTCACGATCACGACCTGTCCGCCACTGCGCTGCGCGACCATTGCTGGCAACGCGGCTTTGAGCGTGTGCACGACGCCAAAGTAGTTCACGTCCATGAGCGCGCGGAAGACGTGCAGTGGCGTGTCGACAAAGTATGCCGGCGTCGACGCGCCAGCAGAGCAGATCACGTGGTCTGGCGCACGTCCGTGGAACGCCAGCGCAGCAGCGACAGCTCGCTCCACAGCTGCAAAGTCGGCCACGTCGCACGACTGAGCAAACACGCGCGGAGCTGCAGCAATGTCGTTACTGTCGCTCGTGTCGTCACGATGCAGCGGCTGCTACTGTGCTGCCGACTTTGCGACTGCTTCGATCGCTGCTTTGGCTGCGTCGAGTTTTGCGACATCGCGCCCAAAGATCGAGACGTGCGCACCAGCACGCGCGTACGCTTTTGCGAGTGCGAGTCCGAGTCCCGAGCTGCCACCTGTGATGAGCACGTGCTTGTTGCGGACGTCAAAGCCCGGCGCTGTGAGCTTCGTGAAGACGAACGACTGATAGTGAGTGCAGCAGATCCACACACACAGACAACGAACCAAACATGAGAGGCTATGCAAGAGAGCGTGCTTCACAGACGATATCACCAGCGAGCGACCTACGAGCAGGATGAGGAACGCGACAGCGCCAGCAGCGACGACGATCCACGACGACGCCATGGTTCATGAACATCTTTTGCTCGTCAAACAGAGAAATAGTGAGCACCCTCGATTTTGTCACTATCAAAGCGATCCTGTTGTGAAGGGGGCTACTCGGCGCCAGTTCGCAATTGATCAGCTCAAGTTCAAGCAAGACAACGAAGACGATGCTCTTCCGCTCGCTCGGCCGCGCGTCGCGCAAGCCTCTGCGCGTGCAGCTCCTCGCGCTCCGCCGCAACGGCCGCGCACTCACGCCGCTTGACGTCGATGTGCCTGGTCAGCGCCAGCGCACTGGCGCGACAGCACCGACACTCGCAGTCGTCGCAGCGTCGCTCGCTGCAGTCGGTGCGCTCGCAGGGTTCTCAACGACTGCGCACTCGGAAGCGGCGGCAGACGCAGAAGCAGCGAAGCAAGCGCTCGAAAAAGCGTACCCGCTGCCAGACTACTTGCGCTCGGCCGAGGACTTTCTGTACCCGGCGATCCAGCCATTCAACGCCGGGAAGCTCCAGGTCTCCAAGACCCACAGTCTCTACTACGAAGAGTGCGGCAACCCGTACGGCAAGGTGCGCCATGCATTCGCTCTGTTTGTATCTGTGATTGGCACCAGATACGGCAGCGTCTTCACACATGTGCCTGCTCTTCCTCAATGGCTGCACATACTCGCCGTTCCAGCCTGTGATCATGGTGCACGGCGGTCCAGGCGCTGGTTGCTCGGACGGCATGCGCCGCTACCACGACCCGCGCGTCTACCGCATCATCTTGCTCGACCAGCGCGGCTCCGGACGAAGCACGCCGCACGCGTGTCTTGAAGAGAACACGTACGTCGATTCAACTGCGACGCTCTTATTGTGTGAACTCGCACTCTTTGTGCGAACGATCCTTTGACAAGTGATTGTGTATTGTTGTATCGGATATTCTGCAGGACGTGGCATTTGGTCGAAGACATGGAGAAGCTCCGGCGCCACCTCAACATTGAGCGCTGGCAGGTCTTTGGCGGCTCGTGGGGCAGCACTTTGGTATGTAGTTCGTCCGTCTCAATCGTCATGCGTCACTATTCTCGCGCGAGTACTGACCTTCACTCATTGCCCAGTCGCTCACGTACGCGATCACGCACCCAACACGTGTGACTGAGCTCGTGCTGCGCGGCATCTTCCACTTGCGCAAGAAAGAGATCGACTTTTACTACCAGGTACGGCTGCTGTCTTCTCCCACGTCGTCGCTCACGTCTGCTGACCTTCTCATCTTGACACATGCACGTTTGCAGCAAGGAGCGAGCTTCATCTACCCGGACCGCTGGGAAGCGTACCGCGACGCGATTCCAGAGGACGAGCGCCACGACTTCCTCACTGCGTACCACAAGCGCCTCACGAGCGACGACCCGAACGTCCGTCTCCCAGCTGCGCTCGCGTGGACGACGTGGGAGCGCACGACGAGCAACCTCATTCCGCCAGTGCGTCTTCGTGTCTTGGCGTCTCTCGTCTTATGTTGGAGCGATGGATCAACTGACTGACCCATTCCCTGCTGTTTGGCTATGCATCCTATCGCCAGTCAAACGCCGAGGAGCAGTCAATGAGCGACGCCAAGTTCGCCGAGGCGTTTGCGCGCATTGAGAACCACTACTTTGTGAACAAAGGCTTCTTCCCGTACGACGAGTTCCTGAACGAGAACGCGTTCAAGATCCGCCACATCCCAACGGTCATTGTCCAGGGCCGGTGCGTCTCCTCCATATGCGTTCTGCTCGCACGTGGTGCCATTCGTCACTAACACTGGCGTGTGATGCGATGGATGTGCCTACAGCTACGACGTCGTGTGTCCGATGCAAACTGCGTGGGACTTTCACAAGATGGTCCCAGAAGCCGACTTCCGCGTCGTGCAGACCGCTGGGCACTCGGCCATGGAGCCAGGCATTGCGAAAGAGCTCGTCGACGCGACAAACAAGTTCAAAGACTTGTAAGGCAAGCGTCAAGACTCGGTCTCTGCACCACGTGATGATCACACCACTCGCGTCATGCGTCAAGCGTCCACAAGCAGAGGACATGAGGACAGACCGACCGTTTGACAGACAACTGCTCCTCACTGCAGTGATGCATTCACTTAAATACGGTTGCATCGAATGCACTCTACCCAAACAGCATGCTCTCGAACCGCGGTGTTGCAGGACCAGCGCTAGCACCTGCGCCATCCGTGTCAAAGTCCATCGGCGAGTGCTGCGTCCGTGCGCGCTTACCGCTGTTGGCGCCGCCGCCAGTATGCGAGCCAGTGGGACTCGTATTGCCACTTGTACGTCCGCTTGCGTCTTTGCCGCCACTTGCGCTGCGCTTGTAGCCGCCGTGCTTGGCGCAGAGACCGGACGTTCCACGTGCACCAGTCGTGCAGCCATCGACTGTGCAGCGATAGCCGCCGCCGTGAAAGAGACACATCGTACTGCTGCCTTGCGCACCTTTTGCGCAGTTAGGCATCGCACAGCGCTTGCCGCCGCCGTGCTTCTGGCACAGCCCCGACTTGCCGCGCGCACCTTTTGTACAACCTGGCGCAGTGCAGGGCCGAAAGACGTTCTTCGACCGCGGCTTCTTTGAGATCGGCTGGAGCGACTGCGTGTCGCCGCCATTGCCAGTCTGCTGCTGCGGTTGTTGCTGTTGCTGCTGAAGAGCGGTGTAGTCGTACGCGCCAGTCATAGACGACGGATCAGTCATGCCACTGTCGTGGTAGTCGCTGTACATACTCGCGCCGTACGGCGTCGCAGCTGGCGCGTACTGAGGCTGCGATTGCGGATCGCCACTGAGGTACACGTCGTCGTACATTGATGAAGACGACGCGGGCGACCGTGTTGGCAAGTACCGCGTGAGCTTGTCGCCACCAGCTGAGGGCTCATGCTCTGCTCCTGGTGGCGGATGGTGGTACATCGACTGCTGCTGCTGCTGTTGTGCTGCTGCTGCGGACTCGGCTGCTGATCCATAGTACGTGTGGAGCGCATAGTCGCTCCGTGCGTACGGAGGCATCTGCTGCTGCTGCTGCTCAGTGCCACTCTGGTGATGAAGTGACGTGAGGAACATCGCGTCGGTCAGCGCAGTCGGCGTCACTGGCGCAGTCGACGACAGTGTCGACGCGACAGATGGCGCACTAGTCGCTGCTGCACTCTGCGACTGCTGCTGCGACTGCTGGACAGAGGCGCTAGCACCAGACGCCGACGCCGAGTCGGTCCAGTCCTTTGTACTGCGCAAGATGCTGAGGTTCTTGCTCGCGTAGCTCGGATGCGGTGCTGGCGGCGGGGGCGGCTGCGGCTGGAAGATCGTATCCGCGACGGGGATCTCACTGAACTCGCTCTGGCGCGGCAGCGTGCCCATGAACGTGCTCGTCTTGCCGACAAACGGACCAGAGCTAGTGCTGCTGCCATTGCTGCTGGTGCCAGACGCCGCCGTCTTGGACCGAATCGACATCGACGCGCGGTCTCGTGTAGTCTTCTCGTGGTGCGAGCGGCCATGGTCGCCCTTGGAGCCTTTGCTACTACCACTCGTGCCTTTGCCTGCTACGCCTGGGATGCCTTCGTACGGATCGAGGCGAAAATACCGCGGCAGGAGCTTCTCTTCGCCTTCGAGGATGCTCAGCGGATTGAACGCCGGGCGGTACTCGGGGACGTTGTCAGTCAAGCGCGGGATCACGAACGGGTCCGAGTGCAGGACTTTCGTGAGCGGCTCTTCCTTGAGCTTGTCATTCGTGAAGAGGTAGTACAGGTCTGGGATGTTCTTGTTCCGGACGTCGTCACCGTACTGCGTCGCTTCTGGCTGCACGGTCTCAGGACTCGTGTTGCGCACGACTGGGATCGTCTGTGGGTCAGTGTCTTGAGGCGGCGCAGCGTCGAGTTCGCGCTCGAGCGCATCATCATTGTCGTCATTGCTGTCGGTGTCATTAGGGTCATGGGTCTGCTGCTGCTGGCGCGCAGAGTCTTCGCGGAGCTTCTGTTCGCGCTCGACTGCTTCGTGCAGCAAGTTCGTTGCGTGGTGCGTTGCGCTTGCGTCCCGTGGAGCGTCGGCTGCAGGCGCGTGCTGCTCGTTTTGAGCTGCTTGCACGGACATTGCAGCGTCGGTTGTTTGCATTGACGGCGCGTGCGCGTTGTCGCTTGCGCTTGCGTTGAGTGAGAGGGATGCAAATGGTGGCGGTGACGAGGAGGCAGTCGCAGCAGCGACAGCGAGTGCTGCAAGCGGCGCTGCCGCGTCTTGTTGCGCTTGCTGCTGCTGCTGCTGTGCGAGTCCGCGTTCGTGGGTCGCCATGGCGAGAAGCGGGCGGTCAGGAGCGGCCACACACACAACACAACACGTGCGCGTAGACTGTTCTGAGATTTCTGCGGAATGCGCGCGCGCCGACTGGCCGATGGACACACGGAGGCGGACAGTCGTCGTCGCTGTCGCTGTCAATGTCGCGACAGGTGTCGAGGAAGAGATGGCTCACTCGCTTGAGGCGTTGCGCGCGCTCCTTGTGTGAGCGTTGCTGTCGTCGTCGTGGTCAAGAGCAGAGCAGGCAGACAGACCGAACGTCAAGGTCGAGAAGGTCGTCGAGCAGCGCAGCAGCTGGTGCTCATCAGGCGAGCGTCTGCGTCGGTGCCACCAATCCGCGTCGACAAGACAACGCGACGACCCTTTCAAAAGTGATAGCGAGCGCAAGTGCAATGAAGCGATGTGATTGGCTAAAAGCCAAGAATAGCGCTGTAATTAGTGTGTTCGTTGGACCCAAATTATTGAATTGAAAAACCTAAATTAAAAAATTTCTTAAAGCAGTACATTAGTTTGTATCAAGGTTTTTCTGTTTGAACGTTTACGTCGCGGCTATTTTCGAGCCATTGCTAATGTAAATCTGGTGACCCAAAACAGATCTTGCTTTAGGTCACCAACGTATTTGGCTTGAACATCATGTCGCAAGTTTTATTTGAACAAATGGCAGGACTTTCTTGGTTCATTCTCACGTTTGGCTTGAAATACAAAGGGCTAGTGGGAAAGACGCTTCGGTTTAGTGACGAATCCGGTCATCGGGTTTGAACGACGATCTTCCTCTGAGAAGATCGCTTCTTCATTCGCGCTCTTGCTCGCTCGTTGGTGCTTGCTTTGCTTGATGCACGAGCGCGATCTGAAGTGTCAAAGTAGCAGTATCGAATTTAGTATCATTATTGGTATCATGATTCTTGTGTGCACCACACTATGTGGTGTGCGCCACACGATTCATATATGCATGTAATTATGCGTAGAAAGATCTTGCTATTTGTATGGCCGTGTCGTACAGGGATTCTGGTAATGACGAAAAGGAGGTAACGATACCTATTTGGTACCTATTTTGATACCTACAATTTCGAATTAATCGATTCCACCTCGCTTTTTGCTCTATGGATATCTCTATACGACAACTCAATACAAAACCCAAGTACTTTTTCGGCACGATTCGTCAAGTCGGACGGATCCATCCGACCTTCATCCGGCCGTCCCGGACGGATGAAACCACTCACCCACACACTCATGGGAAGGCAACTCCGAGTCGATTGGCGTACAGACAGCACACACAAAGAGCGAGGAGAGTACATTTCGTTCGAGTCCACTTGTCGCTGCGCTGCTGTGTGTGTGTGTCTGCCTTGGACACTCCTCCATGTTGCGATCAATCCATCTCATTGCAAGTAGCTACGCTGGGACGAAGCTTGCTTGGTTGTCTTGCGATGACGGACACTCAAGTCGCCAACGCAGCACGAGTATATGTCTCGCTGTCGTGGACGCTCAAAGCAACGCGGGAAGCACACGCACATATGCACTAGCCAGCGCTTCGGCAAGCATAGAAGGCTTCTCGTGGACACGACGCACTGCACTGGCGCTCTTTCATTCGCTCCATACTCGAGTACAGTCTGTGCTTCGACACACACATACATTGGCCTGTGCACTGCTGGGCTAAGACGCATGTGTGTGCGGCTCGCCACGCGCATGGACCCCACGCAAGTGGTGCGTGAGCAGGCAGACAGACACTCACACACTTGTGCGAGCTAGTCTTGCCTACGCATTGCAACGCGATCGAGTCTCCATTGCGATGTGTACTCGATAGGACACAATACACAAAATATCGTTCTTCTACAAAAATAGCCGACAATTTCTTCGACATTTCTTTCTTCGGTTCGACGAGCAGGTATGCTCTACAAAGAGGTTTTTTATACAGTCTCTGTATGAAATAGCATTATAAGAAGGCGACACCATGATAAGAAGGCTCCGGATCTTGAAAGGGCGCATCGAAATCGAACATCTCATGATCCCAATCGCGCGCAACACCTGCCACCTGCTCGACCTCGCATCTCATCTCATCTCTTCGCGTGCGTGTTGCTGCTGGTTGCTGGTTGTCCGACGCGACGCGTGCGCATTGTAGAACAAGAAGCCGCTTGCGCTGAACACTGCGCGCTGCTCACCCGCAGTACGTGTGCTGGTCCACACAGACACACACAGCCACGCACTTGCACGCGCGCGCGCTGCCATGGCCGAACGCATGCGTCCGTCTGTGGCCAAGCAAGAGGCGCTCATGCGGCTCATGAGCTCGGACCCGAGCCTCATGGGCTCGCTCGACGACGACTTGCTCGCATCGATCACACTCGCGTCCGAGCCAGCTGACGCGACCACCATGTCGGCTGTAGCAGCGATCTCGAGTCGCAAGAGCAAAGCTACTGCGGTAACGGCAACGCGTCACACGCTCCTGGACCCGCGTCTGAGTCTCGAGAACGCTCCTCCTCTTCACCGTAGCAGCAGCAATAGCAAGTACCAAACCACTGCTCCATCGTCAGCGAGTCGTGTCAATGTGCAGCTGTACGTTAAGGCGCCCGATGCAGCGCCATCGTCGAGTCACACGACCAAGAAGCACGTCCTACTCCACTCAACGTCCGCCCCTGAACCGAGTTCAAGCGAGAAGGACTCACGCTGTCGCACAAACGCAGTGGCGCGTGAGAGTCCTGGACGCCCGCCGCAGCGACTGCTCTCGCTCCTTGACGACAGCGTCTTTGCTGCTCACGGCGGCCTCAAGACGATCCCAAAAGCACCCAAGTCCACGTCCAAGTCCACTGCTGTGCAGCAGTCGCCACTGCCGCCGTCGCTCTCACCAACGCGCACTGGCGCCTCCGCGAGCCGCAAGAAGAAAGCGAAAGCCAACAACCGCCGCGGCCCTCAAGCGCCACTGCCGCCGTCACCGTCGCTCTGGAGCATTGAGCAGCAGTACGAGTTTGGCGGCAGCCACGCGATGCGTTACAGTCTCAGCGACACTCCTGCGGCTGCGGCGGCTGGCACTGACGATGGCGACGCAACGGACCAGAGCGCGATCGAGAGCACGCACAGCAGCAGCCACGGGAGCAACGACAGCGACGAGTCGTGCATCAGCATGTCGTCTGTGAGCATGCAGGACAACAGCAGCAGCTACACCACGTGCACTGGCGCACTCATCGACCTCCCACCGCCATCGACGAGCTCACGCTCCAAGACGTCAGCGCTCGTGATGGACCATCGGTGCTTTGTCGCACGCGACCAGTGGGTCCTCAAGAGTTCGCGCCGGTCGTGCTCGGTCTGTGAGCGGGACTTTAACGTCCTGCGCAAGTGCCACTCGTGCCGCATGTGCGGCGAAGTGATCTGCAGCCGCTGCTCAGTCTTTCGCGCCGTGAACCTCTCGGTCGTCGAGGGCAAGTGCCGCATCTGCTCGTGCTGCTCAGTCTCGTACCGCAAGAAGCTCGATGAGCTCACGAATGTGGCGACGATGCTCGCGAATGGCGCTTCTGACCCGACCTCATCGACAGCGGCACCAAGTGTCGAAGCGATAGACTCGAGCGCTTCAGTCTCAGCGGCATCACCGCCACTGACGGCGTCGTCACTGTCGACACTGCTGAAGAGTGGTGCACCTGCCGCTGATCCAGAGGACGACAGTGAAGACGACGAGCGCGCGAAAGCGAGCTACGACTCGGACCTCTCGACGCTCCTCATTGGCGACTACTCGTTCTCGAGCGCGTCGATCTCGTCTGCCAGCGACGTCTCGCTCGCGAGCTTTGCGTCGTTGTCGCGCAACATCGAAGATGAGCTCGAAGCAGCGCTCAAGGCGCAGCAGCTCGAGAAAGAGGTCGAAGCGAGTCGCAGTCGCATTCGCGAGCTCGAAGTCACGATCGCCGAGCAAAAGAACCAGCAAGAGCGTCTCTCAACCGAGCAGCAAGCTCAATTGGATGAAGCTCGTCGCGTCATCAGTCTCTTGCAAGCGCAGCTCCAGCAGCAAGAGCTCTCGGCGCGCGAAGCCGCTGCGACGCGCGACACGATCTGCCTCACAAACTTGCGGCAAGCAGAAGTCTACACCACGGACGACGAAGAGAGCCGCGCGCTCAAGAAGAAGCTCAAGGTCCTGGAGCGACAGCTCCAGCTCGCAGGCATCAACGTCGCCGAGGTCATTCCGTACGAAGTCGCGAAAGCCAAAGTCGCAGAGATTGCGCGGCGGCTCCAGGAGATCGGCTCGTCCGAGCTCGTGCTTGACGACAAGCTAGCGCAAGCAGCGGCGCGGAAAGAGTACTACAAGCTCGAGCAAGACATGGAGAAGTACAACACTGCGCTAGTGATGACCGACGAGTACATTGAAGAGGAGCGCCGCAAGGAGATGGCGTTTGAGGACGAACACTGCGTCGCGAACGCTGCCACACTCGCGTTGCTCCGGTCGGCGATACCCGTCGAGATCTCGCGCTTGAGCGAGCAGCAGCTCAAGCAACTCGCGACACCGAGTGGCGCGGCGTTCCCGCCAGACTTGGCGAAGCGCCTCAAGCGCACAAACGTCC
The DNA here is from genome assembly GCA_023333735.1 of Globisporangium takayamanum. NCBI lineage: Eukaryota > Oomycota > Peronosporomycetes > Pythiales > Pythiaceae > Globisporangium > Globisporangium takayamanum. The sequence continues at coordinate 15,623 of JAASFL010000187.1, forward strand.
TGCAGCTTCTGCGCGTCGATCCAAAAGACATTGTGCGCATGCACCCGAGCGTAATCGAAGGCTTCCGCACGACGGGGCTGACGCTCTTGGAGCGCCGCGCACTGCACGTGGTCATGCAGACGCCATTTCGCGAGTGGAAGCGGCAGCAGATGGACGAGATGAGCCAGAAGAAGTTCCAGTGGTACAAGAAGCTCCGTGATGCTCTTGTGAGCGCCGTCGCGAGCTACCGTCAGCACTGTGTGTCAGCAGAGTCTGCACCAAGCACAGACGAGACGGACGCGACAGCAACTGCACCGCTGCTGAGCAATGCATCGACACACACATGCAAGCTCCTCGGTCTGTCGTGTCCCGTGCGTGCAGAAGCTCGCGTCGAGGCGCTGTACGCTACGGGACTCGGCTTCCCAGCCACAGACGTGTACTACGTGCAAGAGGTGATCAAGAGCGACCCAGACGGCGCAGGCGAGAAGGCGCTGCAAGAAGCGCAGTCGTACGCGCGCGAAGTGGTCGCGAACCAGCGTCAGCGCGAGCTCAAGACGCACTACCGCATGAGCATGCGAGACGTTGCGATGGCGATGGGTGCGCTCGAAGAGGTCGACGCTGCGCTTGAGCGCCTCGAGACGCTCGATGCAACGTGCGTGTTGCCACTCGACAGTGGTGACAGTGGCAACGCTGCGAGCGAGCAAGAGCTGACGACATCGTGTGAGTCGATTGTCCAGACTGCGCGGGAGCTCGTGCTCTTGCTCGCCAAGCGCGCAGGCATCTGCGTCGTTGGCAAGCGGAACGCAGCGAACGACGAAGCCGACACTCGGTCACGACTCGAGCGACAGAGCGCAGCACGAGCGGCAGCGTTCGTATGCAGCATGCTCGACGACGTCCAAGCGTTCTTCACGCGCGCTAGTGCCAGTGGTTCGGCGCTCGGTACGCTCCGGTTCGTGCGCGAGCTGCTCGTAGACGTGCAGGAAAAAAACCGTGCGCATGCAGTGGCGCAAGGTGAAGGCGAGCTGAAGGACGAGGTGAGCGCCTCGAGTCGCAGCAAGCGCGTACCGTGGAACGAGCGTCCACAGTCGTCGACGACAGCGACGAGCGCGTCTGAGAGCAGCGACGACACTGCTAGGATAGCAGAGTCAACAGCGTCACAGAAGCGGCCATCGCCTGCAGCCGTGCTGCCTACGAGCGCGTCGCTCTTTGACGCCATTCGCGCACGCAAGCAGCAGCAGCAGAGCCAGCGCGCAGCTGCAGAGAGCGACGAACGCAGCGCGCCGACGACTTCAGTGGAAAACGAGTCGGCGCGAGTCGCAAAGCCACCGCTCGACCTCTTTGCAGCGATCCGTGCGCGTCAAGCAAAGCTCTCATCAAGTGCTCCAGCTGCTTCGACAGATGCGAGCACTACGAGTGCGTGAGAGTGTCGTGGCTCGTGTAGTTGAGTGTCTGAAGATAGGAGGTATCATCTCAAAGCAGGGTAAAACACCACTGTTGAGCAGAGCATTCCGCCAAAATCCACATGCCTCTTGCTGTCTCTCTATTACTAGGTCGCTGTCGAGCAGCAGGCTCACACATTCGCACAGGAAGCTTCCTCTCGACTCCCGACTCTCGCACTCGCGTGCTGCTCGCGCCGCTTGACGTCACATACGCTACATATAGTCGTCGTTGTTGTTGTTGTTGTCATCTACTACTCGCACGTGGTACAACGTGCTGCTACTGCACCACAAAGCGCATGTCAATGGGCTTGGGCAGGCGCTTGAGCAGCTCCATCGTCTCGCTCAGCCGCAAGTTCTCGGTCGAGTAGTTGTTGAACGACACGAGCCAGTCGCCTGTGCGGAGCTGCTCAATGCCAGGCGAGAAGCCTGCGCCAGTGAGACGCGACACCACGATCTGTCCGTTCTTGCGCTTGAACGTGATGCCCAACGGCCCTTCGTTCCAGCACACCCAGAGCTCTGGCAGTGGCAGCAGTGCGCGCGGAGGCGATGCACTGCCGTGTGGCCGCTGCCGCATCACGTCCGAGTCGTCGAGGTCCGAGTACGAGCTCATGGCCGTGCCGCCGAGGTGCGTGCCATTGCGCTGGCGCTGGGCTTCAATGTACTGCTGCCGCAGCTCCTGGAGCCGCGTCGTTGGCGGTGGCGGCGCTGGCGTCTCAAGCGGGAAGAACGACGCGTACTGCGGCGGTGGCGGCAATGCTCCAAACGCGTCGGCTTCGTGCGCAGGTGGGAATGTCGGTGGCGGCAGTGGCAACGACCCTGTACTCGGGAGGTGGCGGTCGGACGCGACGCTCGTACTCTCGCTCGCCAGTGGTGATCCTGGTGTAGCGCGTACAGAGTCAAGGACATGATCGAGCGACCGCCCTGACTGCGTAAACATGTCGAGGTACGACGGCGGCGGCGGCAGTGCCGTCAGCTCTGGCGTCACGACGACACGGCCAGCTTCAATGTCCGAGAACCGCGGGAGACTGCTCGCTGGCGCAAACGGCACGCCAGTGTGTTGTGATGGTGGTGGCGGCGGCACATAGGCGTTGCTCGCTTGACTCCCAGTCTCTGAGACGCTGTCGTAGTCCAAATCGCCGCGCTCCGAGTGCGCAGCGATCGGCGGGTGCATCCGGATCGTCGCGTCGACTGTGCTTGACGGATATGGCGCTGTGCGCGTTTGCCACGTGTCGCTATCGCCGCCGTCGTGCGGCGGATGAATCGGATGGCGTGATGCGCGACGCGTCCCAGCGCTCTGTGTGCGTGTGATGCCGTGGAGCGGCACCATCGGACCAGCGCCATTGCCTCGTGCAGCAGCCGCCGCTTCTTCTTCGCGGAGCTTGCGGAACGATGGCACTGGTCCAGTCGGCGACACGGGTGCTGGCGCTAATGTCATGGGCGCACTAATCTCAGCGACATCTTCGTGTGGCTTCTCAAACACCAGCACGACAGGCTTTGGAACGGTCTTGAGGAGCTCAAACGCACCAGCGATGCCGCGCGACGCGACGTCGACGTCTGCGATGCGCACAAAGATGTCGCCAGGTGCGATCTCTTTCGTCATCGCAGGGTTCCCAGCGCCAGTGAGGCGCGAGACGTACACGAGTCCGCGGCTGCCAGACTTGATCTGGATCCCCAGCGGTCCATCTGACCAGAGCACGTGGTACTGCCGAGGCGCCAATGGTGGCTGTGCTTGCGGCGCTGTCGCTGCTGCAGGTGCAGGTGCAGGTACAGGTGCGACGTCACTTGGCAGTGGCGCTTGGCGCCGAAAGCGCAAGTAGATCGGCTTCGGTGCGCGCTGGAGCATCGTGATCGCGCTCTTGAAGCCGATCTCGTGCGTCTTGTAGCCGTTGACGATCAAGAGTACGTCGCCGGCGCTGATCTGTGCAACTGACGGACTCACACCGACACCGCTTACAGTCTTGACAGTCGGGTAGCCACTGCGGTGCTTCAAGCCACAGCCGAGCGGTCCGCTGTCCCACACGACATCGTACTCAGGCGCAAGCGTCGGTACTCGCCGTGCACGGTCGTCATGGCCGCGGACATCGTCGCGCGAGACCATCACGAACGACGCATCCTGGTCTGTCACTTCGATTGTCCCAGCAGACGACGTCGGTGATCCGAGCGTCCCTGGCCCTGTTGCAGTACCAGCGGTGTTACTGTAGCTGTACGGCGGTGATGGCAACAGCGCGCTAGCACCAGTGCCACTCACGATGCTCGGCGGCAACGCATTGAACTTCATGGGCTCAAACTCGAGCTTGAGTGGGAACCGCGGGTGTTTGAGCTGCTCAATGATCTCGAGGAACGGCACGCCCTGGACCGAGATGCCGTTCAAGCCGATGAGGACGTCGCCAGCGCGCGCGCAGTGAAGTCCTAATGCGGTGCCTTTCTTGTTCACGCGGCGGATCACGACTTGACCCGCGGCGTTCGCTTTGAAGAGCAAGCCGAGCTGTCCGCCTTCCCACGTGATCACGTACGCGTCATCGTCTTCATCGTCATCATCGTCGTCGTCATCCGCCATGAACGTGCGGTTGTTGCTCGCAGCGCCGTAGTCAAAGTCGAGCGGCTGCGCACCAAAGAACCGCGCCGCGTCTGGCGTCGGCAGCGATGTGGCGTCATCGACGAGCTGGAGCGCCGACGCATTGCCTTCTTTCAGTGACAGCGCCTGGAGACGCTCGTACGCTGTGAGCGCTGGTTTTTTCGCAGCGTCAAATGGTGGCGGCGGCGACAGCGATGAGGATGCTGTGGCGTTTGAGAGCTGTTGTGTGGATGGTGCTGTGGCGCCGCTCGCAGGCGTGACAGCGAGCTCGTCGATGCCTGGCTCATTGCCTAAGCCCATGAGTGTATTCATCTTTTGCAGCCGCAGCTGGATGTACTCGTCCGGCGGGAGCGAGTCGTCGCCAAAGCCCGAGTCGTCCGAGCCCGCCGAGTCGGAGCGCAAGTCGCGCGCGCCGTTTGCATTTGCACTCGTGGCGTCGTTCATTGTGGTGGTGGTTGTGTGAGGGGAGTGAAAGTTCATCGCCGCGGACCAAGAGCAAGAGCAGCAGCGACAGCGACAGTGACAGCAGCGTGTGCTATCAGCAGCAGGTGAGCAGGTGCACGAGCGGCGTCGTCGTCGTTGGCAGCACCGTCGTCGTCGGCTCTTCTCGCCTCTGTGCTTTTGTGTAGTGGCGTGCATTGAGAACCGGACTCGCAAGTGCGCAACAATCAAGTCCAGCTCAACGTTCTATCATTATATAAATATCAACTTTTTATGCTCTCTGTGTTGATGCTGGTTTTACTATGGAAACAAAATCGACTAAATATATACGCACATGAGTCTTAGACTCTTGGTCGGTGAATTTGGGGAAGCGAGCAGCACACACACATGCGCAACGCTATCACAGAGATCGAAGGCATCGTGACAACACTACTAGCAGATACTGTCACGAGCACGATCAGAGCAAGCTTGCATTTTTTTTGACTTTGAGCATGAAAGTTAGGAAGGTCTTCGATAAATATGCTGGTCACAATGTGACAACACAATTTCATTCGAGAACGACGACAATATTTTGATGCTCGATCATTCACACACATAACATACTGTACCTTTGCGCAGGGGCCATGCTAATCTTCTCTGTATCGTTCCAATTTTTACGGATGACCACCGAAGTGGTTAACATACTGTACCTTTGCACCAAGACGACGACGTCAAGAACGACGTCTCGAGCTTCCAAGCGGATCGGCGTTGGTTGTGAGCGTGCGGTGGAACGACTTGAACTCGAAGCGTGTTGATGGGTCGGCACTGAGTGCGTGTGTGAGGTTCAGGGCATTCTCTTTCATGCGACTCGTCCTCCGCGGTGTTCACGAAGTACGGGTTCAGTCAAATTATGTTAATACTCTCCATGTGCCAGCCGCAGTTGACGGGCAGTGCGCTGTTGTTGTACGCTCGCGAGGTGCTGCGCGAAGGCTTCTTGGTGGCCTTGATATTGTCCACGCCGTAAGCGGGGCCCTTGACTGTCAAGTCAAGCGCGAAAACGTATATGTGTGAAACGAGTTCAAAATCGTGCCATCGCGCATGATCGTTAAAGACGTCTTGTGTATTAGCGTCACACACTCTAAATCGAGCGTTAAACAAGGTACTGTGATCTCGCCAATCGACTTGCCAACGGCACCTTGCGAAGATCACCGCCCGTCTGGGACGTAGGTGTCGTCGATGATGCATCGCTCATTGACCTTCCACTTCAAACAGGCGTCTGTGAGGTCCTCGCGTGCCCTCCGAAACTTCACCACGCGAGAGACGACGATGGCAGATACGGCAAGTTGTGCTCTGCATATCGGGTGTACTGCATTACCTAAGTGCATTAATGCAACGGCGTACAGAAGCTACCAGACAACAACCCAGCATTGCAGAAGTATATTTCACGCACTTCTTTGAAGACCGGTCATATTTAGCGGCGGCTCTGATTTCTTAGAGATCTCGCCATTTGTCAAACTTCGCTTTTTCTTCGATCTTCAACTGAGAACGTCGTGGATGCGTACATCGAGCAGTACCAAGAGACTCAAAGCGACTCGTGCTGCCACGAAGAGATAGAAAGTGCGTAATGTATGCATTCCCCACGCGTCAGCAAATGTTCATTAGCTCGCGATGGTGATTGAATGCACTTTGTTTCGTGCTGGCACAGGCTTCAAGTATAAAGCAATATTTCCGTGATTCCATCACACAATGCGAACGTGAACAGTATATAGCACACATATCTTCACCACTCGCTTCTTAAACAATCTGAATTGTTGCCACCGTTTACGTACTTGTACAGAAAGCCATCTCATTTGAACGAAGCGCGCCAGGCAAAAGAAGCAAAAGAAGCACAGGTCATGTGTAGATGGAGCAGCAGCACTACCATCACAATACACTAGGTGGACACGAAGACGGCGATTGCGCTGCTATACTCTGTCCAACTCTGTCCAACACGCCATTGTCTTAGTTTCAGAAAATGTAGCTATTGTGCTTTTCTGGCTTTCTGACGACAATTTTTTGTCTCAAGAAAGACTTCGCCTACCTCAGACCGTGCACAATTCCTCGCACTAGAGACACTAAAATAAGATGGTCTCGCAACCAAGCAAACAAGACAACGAAAACGAGTGAGCAAACGAAACAACCCAAGCAAAGATCTCATGCGACGTCGATGAGATCTGCGGTGTATAATGCGCTGTGTGTGGGGCTCGCGCGATCTGATCTAATGCTCTATGCTGTGTGTGTTGCAATGCCTGACACGCGGAGACCAAAATCCAGACATGCCGCGCTTCGAGCACCAGCATAACGTGTGGATGCTGCGTGTGGATGACGAGAGTGGGGCAAGAGTGAATGGTGTGCATGTTGTGCGTGTGGTCTACGCGCTTCCCTTGCGCATTTGCTTTGTATGATTGCGGCGCGAATGTTCCGCGCATGAGCTCTGCGCGTGCAGTGTGTCTTTGAGTGCTGTGTGTGCGCTTGATTTCTAGTACTCAACTTTCTACTTTGATTGTGAGCATCGAGTGTAGTGTGTGCATGTGCACGACGTGTTCGTTTTGCTTGCGTGTGCCTTTTGTGTGTGCTTGACTACATTATGTTTGCTATGAAAATTTGCAAAGAAGATTAAGCACGAGGACGATGCGCGAGGACGATGCTTGCGACGTTTGGGGCAGAACGTGAGAAAGTATGCGCAGCGGTGGCGAACTCGATGCCAATGAGCGTTCACTGCCGAAACTGCGTCATGGCAACGAACGAGCCAAAGTTGGCGCTACCACCTCAGGTCTGTGGATAGAGAGGAGAGCACCTGACTACATATCGCGGCAAAGCGAAGCCGCACGACATCACATTTGCTTTCGCCTTGGGGAACAACGGCTTGAAGCCAGCAATCGCGTCACAGTTGAGCGCTCATCTGCAAAATTTAGGTTGACATTGTCTTAGTTTCAGAAATTGTAGTTAAAATGTTGCAATACGACACATGACTTGGAATTTGTATTGATTTGTCTTTTGACACATCCACACTTTCATCACTATGTGAGTGCTGGTCCAACCTTGATTATTGCACTATATGCAGTATTTGCAGACCAGCAGTATAGTGAACACAAGTATCTCGCTTTCAAACATGGACGATGCTCGCAATGACGCCGATCGTGCAGGTGCTCATGCGCTCGCGCCGCTGCTGCCCAAGCTGCAGCACCCGCTCGTGAACATCCGCGCACGCGCACTCGCAAGTCTCGTGTTCAAGCTGCGCGAGCAACTCGTCGACGTCCGCTCGCTCGACCGCGCTGCTGCGCACTCGCTCACAAGCAGCGTCGTTGCGTGCTGCTCAGAGCGCGAGCTCGAGGTCGCGGCGCTGCATGCGCTCGAGCTGCTGCTTGATGTGCGTCTTTCGTATTTGCGAGTGCGCTTACGTAGTGCTGCTGCTCTGCCCATTGTACGCGACTCAATGCATCCTCTCTCTCGCTGTTGGACGCTCGCAGAGTGATGCCGTGCTCGTGCGTGCGTGTCTCCAGAACAACGGCGCTGTGCTGCCGCTGCAGCGCGCAGCCATGAGCGCAAGCGCAGAGATCCAGGCCGCGTACGACAGAGTACGTCCACAGTCTCGCTCTTTTCGTCTGTCTGTGTGGATCGAGCGACTGTTGCCTCACGCGTGACGATGCGCAGGTCATTGAGAAGATCTACGTGACGCCACCACCTTCAGCATCATCAGCATCGAGCGCAACTGCCGCGCCATCTCGCGTCACGACCACTGCACCTCGACTCCACGTCGCAGTCTCCTCAACCCACACAGCCACGCGTCCAGCCCGCTCAACCACGTCCAACGCGACTGCACTCGTCACTACACACGCGACGCAGTTGACCACACGCCGCACGTTCGAGCCAATGCGCCTCGCAGACCTTGCGAGCCGTGGCTGGCGCTTCCCGCCCATTGCGCTCGCAACAGTCGACGAGCAGCGCGTGTTTGAGTTCGAAGTGACGCTCCGTGTCCGCACGACGCCCGATGAGCTCGTTGAGAGCTGCCGATGTTTCCGCACGGAGCTGCTGCGGAACGTCCCGGTCGCAGTCTTTCTCGCGCGACCAGCGATCCTACAGCATGTGCTCTGTCTCGTGCAGATGCCGCTCGTCGCAAGCACTGACACGGCGGCGTCGCCCAGTCCATCAGTCGATACCGATGCAGAAGCGAACGCTGCGATGGCGGCTGCGCTGTCGTTCGCGCTCGGTGTGAACTACTTTGACGACCTCGGCTCGCCGTCGTTCGCGCGCAAGCTCCGGAATGTCACGACTGCTGTCTTCCTCGCAGCTTTGCGAGCCATTGAGGCGTTTGTACGCGCACTCGAGCGCGCTGTGGCACGCGACCTCGACCCGACGTTCATTGCGTACGACTCGGTGCTCGCAGTAGACGCGACTGGACGGTACGACGACACGCGACGAGTGTTCTACCCACGCGCTGTGCCAGACAACAAGGCAGCGCGAGCGACGGACAGAGCGAGTGAGAGCGCGTACTCGCTCAGTGGCGCGGTCTTTGCCGTTTGTACGAGTCTCGTGCCGCTGCTCGCGTCGCCGCGTCATCCGCGCATACATGTCCTGAACGTCCTGCATTGCGCACTGCCATTGCTGCGCGAGCGCGGGGTCGAGGTGTCGTCGTCGCTGTCGACAGAGTCGCTCGAGCGCCTCGATCAGCGCCGCGTGACGCAGCTCTTGGCAATACTTGGAGACTTTTGCTTTCCGAAACCACTCGCGTTGGCGCAGATCGTCTCGGAGTACGCGCCGACAGTCACGACGCGGCTCTTGGAGTTCGTCGTGCGACTGCTCCAGCTCCATTCACCAGCGACGTACTGCGTCGAAGGACTCGGCCATCAAGACTCCACAGGAGCCGACACAGCCAGTGGCATTGTCGTCCCTGCAAATGTATGGCGCTTTGTCCAGCTCTGTGTCGCAGGTGCAGACATCGACGACCTTGCGAAGCGCGAAGCGTGGGACGTGGACAACGCTGTTGCGGTCCTGCGTGCGATCGACCCGACACTCACAGCGTTTGTCGAGACGACGCGACGCATACGTTCGACAGCGCGCGTAGTTGACGAGTTCCTCGTTGCAGCGAGACGCCTTCATGAGCGTTTTAGCAGCAGCAGCAGTAGCAACTCTTCAGTCGAAGCGCCAGCGCTGCAGCTCGACGTTGCACATCACGTGACCAACCGACTCGCAGCTCTGGACGAGTGCGACGTCGACAGTGCAGTCCACGGACTGCTCGTGGCGATATGGACACCTGCAGTCACCAGTAGCAGCAGCACGGAGCCACTCGCGCCAGACGTTGCAGCTGCGATCCGGACGATCGTGCTCCAAGTCGTCGACACTGGCGCACAGCGTGGCGGAGTGTGGCAGCAAGCGTCATCACACATGTGCGATGAGCTCGCGCGTGTCATCCGCGATGGCAAGAGTTCAGTGGGTGAGCTCTCCAGCGAGTCTCGTGAGCGCTTTGCTGCGACTGTGCTCTGCGACGCCGCATTCTTCACGGCGCTGCTGCTCCGAAGCGCTGCACGGATTGAGCAGCGCAGTGAGGCTTCCGCCAGTTCAGCAAACGCCAGCAGCAGCAGTGACGACGACGACGATGTCTGGACGCTCCTGACGCTCGTCGTCGCAGCATTCGCTGCAGCATCGGACGCTCAGGTCGCGACTGTTGCGCCAGCGATCCCGCTCCTGCAGCACATGACGTTCTTAGAGCCGTCGGAGCTCACATTGCCCGCGCATCGACAGACGCAGCCACAGCTCATGGCGCTGCTCAACCGCGTCGAGAAGACACTGCCAGCGCCTGCGCAGCTGCTGCTCATGACGCGGTGCTTGCTCCACACGTCCGCGTACATCCGTCGCGCTGCTGCGTCTGGCGTCCTGAGTCTCCTGGCTGAGACTGAACCAGCGGCGTTTGAGCGCATTGCGACCTCGCGAGCCTCGAGCGCTTTGGATGACAACAGCGATGACGCCAACAGTGTCGTCACCGATCCGTTCGGTCTGCCAAGTGCGTCTTCTAGCCGCGACAGTGCACTCCCGCCACTTGTCCAGCGCTTGCTTGCGACTGCGCTCCCATCTGTACCAGACGCTGCCACTACGAACCACGCGACTGAGATGACACCGCGACTCGCAAAGCTCGCCGCGCTGCGCAAGCTCCTTGTCGCCAGCCGCTCGACTGTCCCAGAGATCCGAGCGCCAGCAGTGCGCGAGCTCGTGCTCTTTGTCGACAGTCTCTCGCCCGCCCAGTTTGCGCTCCTGGAGGAGCTGAACGAAGTCGACGCGATGAAAGACGCGCTCCTTACACACTTGGACTCTGGCGCGACTGGCGCGAGTGCGACGTTCATCGAGAGCGTGCTCGTGCTGCTGCGGAACCTCCTGCTGCGGAGTCAAACACTCCGAAGTGCGATGCGAACGGACGTGATGGCGCTGCGACTGCTCGTGCCGCTCGTGTTTGACGCGCGCGTCGCAGTGCGTGCGCAGATGTTCTACATCGTCCTGCTCCTGACGCTCTCAGTCGAAGCGTTTGCTGCCGCGCCAGTGCTTTGTTCTTACCGTCGTACCACAAGCACTGCAGCTGTCCCAATGGCTGTGATGGCGCTGTCGTTTGGGCTCTACGCGAGCAAGTGGCGACAGTGCGCTGTCCCAACGTGTTCGCTGTCGTCTCTGCTAGAGCAGCAGCAGCAGCAGACCAACGACAAGGACAAGGACACTGCAGTTCAGACAACGACTCAGACGAGCGCCAGCGCAGCCGATGACTCAGACGTGCTGACACTGCTCCAGGACATTGCGTATGTGCTCCAGCGCCTCGAGCGCGCGCCGTCGCACACACAGTTCCTCAACGCGCTCTACTACGTCATGCAGCTCACGCACGCATCGCCAGTGGCGCGTTCGCACGTCGCAACGTGCTGGGAGCGCGTGTTTGCGCGCTACGTGGCGGTGCCGCCGCAGACTGAGCGCGACGAAGTCGTCGTTGCGTCCGTCCTCAGCTGCTTGGACGCGCTCATTGTCGCTGACACCTCGCGTGCGCAGCAACTGCGGCTCTTGCTCGTCGTCAAGCGGTCGTTCGTGCCGCTGCTTGAGCGTGCGACGTCGACAGCGCTGTCGCTCGCGCTCGTGCGCGTGCTGCTGCACGTGAGCGTCTCGCGCGTCGCCGACCTGTTCCTCACGCTCGCGTTCGACACAAACGTCCTCGACGTCCTCTGCCTCAAGTACGCGACGGTGTACGCGACGCACCCGCTGCTCCATGCGCTCGCGCTTGAGCTCGTCCTGCGCTTTGCGACAAGCGTCGAGACGCACATCCTCCAGCTCTCGCAGCGATCGCCTAGTCGCGCGAGCGACGACGCTTCCGCGCTGTACACGAACGTGATCGTTGAGCGCCTCGGGTCGCTCGTCGCGCCGTTGGTGTCGGTGATGAATCGCCACCGCGTCCCAGGGTCGTTCCTCGACCGCGATGTCTTTGCCATGGCCGCACAGACGCTCGCAGCGATCGTCGCAGTCACGCCACGCGCGATGGAGCTCCAGTCCGGACAACCACAAGCAGTACAGCGCAGCGACGATTATGCGCTCGTAGTCGGCAGCTCCTGGTCGTCACGGCTGCTCTTTGACCACACGTCGCACATGCGTGCGCTCGGCTACCGTCTCGTTGCGACGTCCATTGCGTCGGCTGCGAGTCGCGATGACAGCGGCGCTGCTGAGGCGCGATTGCTCCAGCTCGCGCTCGAGACGTCGATGGACGCGACCGAGTGCGACGCTGTACGCGGCGCAGCCTGCAGTGTGCTCCACAGCGCACTCCTTCGCGTGAGCAATGGCACAAACAGTGACGACGGCGACTCGCAGCAGCGCCTGCGTCTCGCAAGCGTCCTCTGCAGCAGTGGTCGCGACGCGTTCGCAGTGAACGCAGTGCGCGCGCTCGTCGCAGTTGGTCAGGATGACAAGCTCCTCGTCACGTGCGGTCTCCACCTCACGCAGCTTCTGCGGCTGCTCCTAGTCAAGCGCACAGCGTTAGCGATGGACTTTGGGGACGTCGTCGATGCGCTCGCGGCAGCACACGGCCAGATCGACGTGTTCCCAGTGCTTGTGCAAGTGCGTCCAGTGTCATGTGTGCGATTATGCTCGAGCGTGGTGCACTCGTGCGGTTCCTCACTGCCCGCTGTGTGCTTGGACTCTCTCTCTCGCTTTCTCGCTCTTGTATCTGTAGATGCTGTCGCTCCGTGCGTGGGACGACGCCTTGAGGCGCTACTGCCATCGGTACCTCGACGTGGCGGTGTCGTCTGAGTCGCGGACGTGGACAAACGCCGTGGAGCCGATCGTGCTGCAGCTCGTGCGCGAGCTCCTCTTGTTCTTCACAGCCGTGCTCCAGCACGCGCGTCGCGATGTCGTGGATACATTGATCCAGGTACAGTAGCGCATTCGCTTCGCTGTCCGTGGCCCTACGTGCTGACGGCTGACACTGTTGGAACGATGGTGCGTGGTGACAGCACACGCCGCTGCAGTACCAAGTGCTGGAGCTCATCCAAGACGTCGCTGCGTCGTTGGCGCCAACACTCGACGACGACAGTAGCAGTGCAGCGTCAAGATCACAGCTCCACTACGAGACGCTCGACGCCTGTGCGCTCTGCTTGTGCGCTGTCACGGCGCATCGCGCTGATCCTAGTCGACGCCAGTCGCAAAGCAAGACAGCACCACCACCACCAGTAGAAGTGTCGGTGTGGGCACAGCCTCGCATCCTCGAGAGTCTCACATTCTTGCTCGAACCAACGCATCCGCTGTACTTCCGCACGTCGTTCGCACGTATCCTCATCGCAGTACGTGCTGCTGCTGCTCCTTGTGGTGTGCGCGACCTAGAGCATTGGACTGACACTGACTCTGTGATCATCAGGTGGCAATGGATCCAGGCGGACGGAGCGTCCTCGCGACGTCTGCAACACCGGCAGCGCACACACTCGGCTCGAGTGTCTTTGCGCTCTATCAAGAGACTGCAGCAGCAGCAGCAGCAGCGTCGCGCGACCGCACAGGCGTGAGTGCGATAGCAACGTTGCGCCGCGTCGCAACTGCACTCTGCGTGGTCTTGGAGACGAGCGCATCGCTGCGGCAGCTCGTCGTCGTTCAGCGAGGACTTCAGGTCGCTACGAGTGCGATCACTGAGGCGTTCCATGCGATCCGCATGGACGGCGGCTTTGGCGGCCGCACGAAGACGCCGCGTGACGACGCTCTCCTCGCGCTCTGTCTGCGCATCAGCGTCCACTTTGACGTCCTCGCTGCACTCGTCGGTGGCGACGCGGACGCGCAAGCGCTCGCACTCGACGAGCGCGTCCTGGACCTCGTGCGTGCGAACTGGACAACAATGGTGCTCGCAGCGCATCGTGGCTCGCGCGTCTTGCTCAGTGCGTTGCGGTTCGTCAACAACGTCGTGCACCAGCACGACCGCGCAAAAGCGTCGCTCGTCGCCACAACAGCGCCGCTTGGTCGCTCGAGTAGCGCAGCACCAAGCGACGAGCGCGCGAGTACGCTGTTTAGTCAGCTCGCTCAGCTCGCGAGTCCACGTGCGACGTCTGGTTCGAGCACGCGGCCACTGCGCGACGGCGACGCAGCCACAGCGCCACTCGTCCGGTCGACTGCGAGTGCGATC
>JAASFL010000188.1:0-29655 GCA_023333735.1 Globisporangium takayamanum
GCAAAGGATCTCCTCGGTGTGCTGCCGCTCGCGACTGCGCGCGAGTTTGTCACGTCGGACGACCCGGAGCGCTTGCTCAAGTTCTACCCAGGACTCAAGACTGCGCTGCTTGCACCTCAGGCATCTACATCACCAACACCAGCTCCGTAGCTCCGTAGCTCTTCATCAATACACCCACTCAAAGAGTCTCACGTGTGCAGTAGATCGCTACGATTGAGACTGTCGAGCGTCCTTGTAGGCTCGACACGGTGTCCTGCCTAGCTGTGTTGTCCTGTCTACTGCTCCTTCACTACTGCTTGCTAGCGTCCTTCCTCACTGTCTTTGTCGTCCTTGTCGTCTTTCAAGTCGCTCGTTCTCTCCCTCATGTCTTGAGGCGCTGGAGACTCGCAGTCATGTCCTCAATCAGCGCCTTCGTGTCGTCAATCAGCTGCGTCTCAGCGCGCAAGACGTCAAAGCACATGCGCTTCTTCTCGTCCGAGAGGCCGCCAGTGCTCGTGGACGAGCCAAGCAGCGCGTGGCACCGCGACGACGATGTTGACGACGACGACGCTGCAAGCGCCGACGTCTCGAGCGACCGCACCATGCGCTGGCCCGAGACCGTGAGCTGCGCCACGCGCGGCTTCATGCGCCGCACTTCGATGCTCATGTGCTCGAGCTCGGTCTTGAGCTCGCGCTCGGCGCGCGACAGCGTCGGCTGGTTCTCTTTCACGGCTTGGAGCACCGCAGCCGCGCGCTTGCGCAAGTTCTGCTGCACCGCGAGCGCGCGCGCCATCTTGTCCTGGAGCGCAGTGAGCGACGCCGTTGCTGCTGCGATGCTCTTCTCGACCACAGCAGCTTTCTCAGTCTGCGTAGCGATCATCTCCGCGTGGAGACGCAAGCGATCGCGCATGAGCGTGTCCATCTCGTCGACGTACGCGACGTCTTCGAGCAGGATCTTGATCCGCTCGATCACAAACGCGAGCACTGCGTCATCGACTTCCGACAGGAGCGTGTGGCCAGTCACGCGCGTCCCACGCGCTGCGAGTGCATCGACGCGCTCTTCGACAATGTCGCCGAACGGTCGGACAGCAGCTGAGACGCCAGTGCTGCTCGGGCCAGGTGCACTCCGGCTTTTCGCTGATGCAATCGGAGCGAGCGCACCGGGGAGCTTTGCAAACGGCTTGGTCGCCGGTGTGTCGTCTGTAGCGACGCCGGCGCTCGTGTCTGAGCTGTCGAGCACGCCTTTCAAGAGCTCGCTCGATGCCGCGCTCACGTTCACGACCTCGAACGCACCAGACGCGAGGCGCAGGAGCAGCAAGTGCCCAAAGAACACGTTCTTGACAACGCGGGCACCGACAACGTTCGAGACCGTCGCTTTGCTGCTGTTTGCCACTGCTGGTGCAGATGGTCCAGCGCCAGGCGAGACGCTAAAGATGTGGCGCGCCGAGCTCTTGGGCAGCGCATCGAACTGCTTGCCACTCGCGAGCGCAAAGACCCAGCTCACGTTGATCACGTGTACGCCGGTCGAGTGGAAGCAGTAGAGCAGTCGCGGGTCCGCGACGTCGCGCTCGAGCACAGCTTTGCCGCCCGAGTCGTCGATCCCGAGGTTCAAGCACTCGAGCAAGAGCGCTGGGAGCTTCCGGCCAGCGCCACTCGCTTTCCCACTCTGCCACTGCGGCCGAATCGGTGAATCGAGCAGCACGAGCTCAACGTGCCCAGACGTGTACGACCGCACAAGGAACGGCGCCATGATCACGCTCGTGCGCTTGTCGCTGCTGCGCGGCGCTGGACACGGCACGACGAGCAGTGCGTTTGCCGCCGAGCCGCCACGGACATTGTGCTTGCCTTCAATGACCGACTTGGGCGTCACTTCGACGCTGCCTTGGAGCGCGAGCGGCCACGTCTCGGGCGAAATGCCGCTGATGTGCGGCTTTACGCACCGAACCATCTCGGCGTCGCTCGCACTGCTGCTGCTGCTACTGCTGCGATCGTCGCTGTCGTCGAGGGTCCAGGACTCGTCGAGCCAGTACTTTTGCGACTTGAGCTCGGCGATCTGCGCGAGCAGCGCGTGGTGCTCGCTCGCCGCGGCGCTCTTGCTGCTGCTGGTCGTCACGCCAACCAGTGCGCTCGTCGCAGCAACGTCCTCGAGTTTGCGCTTGCAGAGCGCCAAGTGCGCGTTGACTTCGCTCCGGAGCGCCGTCACGACACCGCGGCGCACGCGACAGTCGAACGGCACGAGCGGACAGAGCGCAAAGACCGAGCCGTCGGAGCGCAGGACGTAGACTGTGAAGACGTCCCAGAGCCGACTCGGCGAGCCAAATGCAAACGCAGTCGACGTCGCCGCGGCACCACTGCCACTGCCACTCGCTGTGCGGCTCTTGCTTGGAAAGTCCAAGACGTGGCGCTGCTCGGGCTTCGACACGTCGTGTGCCGTGTGGAAGACCGTGAGCTCTTCCGCGTCCGAGAGCACGACGACGTGCGCGTCGCTCAGCGGATGCCACGCTGCCTGCCGCACTGCACCAAAGTACCCGACTTGGCGCACGGTCGCAGCGCCAACGTCGCGCGAGATCCAGGCGACATAGGCATTGCGCTTGGACTGCTGTTGAGCGTTGAGCGCCTGCTGCACGCGCTCGAGGTCGCTCAGACTCGCGCTGTTGCTGTTGCTGCTGCTGGTCGCCGTGTCGAGCGTCACGTCAGTCGATGCGCCGTCTGCAAAGTGGACGCTAAAGCGCTCGACGCGGCGGTCGCGCGCAAACAGCAGCGACGACGATGGCGGTGTTACTGTCTTCTTGAACGACTGAGTCTGTTGCTGCTGGCTCACCGCACTGGCGCGGCCGAGCGCGTCCGAGAGGTCAGCGGGGAGCTTCACGACTTTGACCCACGTGCGCGCAATGAGCAGGACGTGCGAGCCGCTGGCGTTCACTTTCACTTGCTCCACTTGCTTCACTTCCACAGGCGGGAGAGGCGGATCGAGCGTCACGTGCGCGAGCGAGTGCGCAACAATCGGCTGCTGCTGCTGGTTCTGAGCAGATGCATGTGGCTTCTTGGCGACTTGCAAGAGGTTGAGCACGTACAGACGACCAGTGTCGCTAAAGAGCACGGCGTTGCCGCTCTCGTTCACGTCAAACGTGTTGAGGTGCGCGTCCGTGTTGACGTCAGCGTACAGCGGCGGCAGCACCGCGCCGCAGAGCTCGAGGTTCTTGCGAAGCGACCAGTCGTCACTACCGCTGCTGCCGTTCGTGTTCGTGCTCGATAGCGCAGCAACTGGTACAGACGCACTGCTGGGCGGAGCAAAGGTGATGGTCGTCGTGATGCCGCTCGTTGTTGTTGGTGGTGGTGGTGTCGGCCGCGCGAACGTCGCTGCGACTGCAGGCGCACTGCTGCTCTTCGTCGATGCCCACATCCTTTGCCGCCTTTGTTTCGACTGCTGGCCGTCGATGTGCGTTTGGCAATGAAGGCATTGTTTCGAGCGAGATATAACCGAGGGACTTCCCTGATGTCGAAATAGATCGTCTAAAATGAGATCTCGACAACAAAATTGCTAACACAGAAATTGTACGATTATTCAAATGCCAAATAGATTTAGTATAATCGACAAAACGTTCTGTTTCAAAATTGACTTTTTGATTGTCGAAATTGACTTTATTTTCGTTCGATATAAATCTAGACGACATTGTCGTCTTAAAGTCGACCGTTTTTGTACATCTGAGTTACTGAGTTGGTCATTGTTGTGAGCATGACAGAACAACCGAAGCTCTAGCGGAGCTGATCATACGCCTGACGGCTGGTGTGAGCTACGCTCAAGTTGAAGCGCCAGTTGAAGTGGCTGCTATTGAAGCCGTGGCGCCGCTCTTGCTCACGAACGCCACCGACGACACAGCAGCACTCCGAGTGAGACTTACAGCTGCAACGAGCAATAGCATCAACGCGGCGCTCAGGTCCTCATAGAACTTGACACTTCGAGTAGCTCTAAACACTTCGCGCCCAATACACATCCCTTTGCAGCTAAACATGTCTTCATGTCTGTAGCTTTCGAGTTCTGCCATGGACATGCATGTTAAGCGCCAAAACGACATAGCATGAGGTATTGTAGATCGTGCAATGTAAATAACGCTTCGCACCAGACACCCCCATCGCTACTCTAGGTGTGCTCTGGTGTTCAAAACAGACCGCGATAGTGAGGTGTCGGTGAGGTCCTAATCGTGTCACGCGTTTTGTGAATTCCTCAAGATTACCATGGATGACAACGATATTCAAGAACTGCCAATCCGAGCACCCGTCCAACAGAACGGCAACGACTGTGGCATTCATATGCTCAGTCAATTTGAAAGGATCGTCAGCATCACAGACAAGAGAGCTGACAACGAACTGATCAAGGCCATCCAAGGAGCTTCGTTCGACAAGATACTCACAAGAGCAGACCTGCAAGAAGAAATGAAGGACTCGTTTGGAGCAGTTGGTGCATCAAATATCCTCCGCGCGCACACCCGCGAGCCGCCAGTCGCCAGGAGGCGGCGTGAACTTTTGCTTTGCGAACACATCGGATTGACGGCCGAAAGCCTGAGCAGGTTTACGTTGAAAGATACCTTACACGTAGATCTCTTGCTGTTCATAGTAGTCGTCCATGTACTTCTGGCGAGTCGTCTACAAGTGTATCACACATGAAGAGATCAACATCTAAATGGGCGTCTTATCTTACATGCATGAGTTCTACCTTACCGCTCGCCCACGCCTGGCGTTAGGTGTCGTCAACATGGAAGGCAAGATCCCTAGACAAACAGTTCGTGAGGCTGTTGTCCATAACTCTGTGACCGGAAAAGCACACGTACGTGATGCGTCCGACTCAACTCGAAGCTCTAGCGAGTGGTGCTGGCCGACCACACATACAAGTGCTCGTTCATCGCGCAGATGAAAGTACCCTGTCGGCACTATCGCGTATATCGCCCGTACAGTGATGTTTGCACGTCGTGGACAACAATGGAACGAAGAAGGCGCTTATGACGCGTCTTATTTCACTAGAACATACCAAAACGTCGTCAGCCCCAACGACATCGCCGCAGGAGAAGCAGTTGGAATCTTGGCGGGGCTGAAGCGAGGAAGACGCGCGTCAAAGTGAATTCGACATGTACATGTACCATTCGACAGGTACGTACCATTTTCTAGATGTGAAGTTGTAGTCCATCATAATAGTTTTTCTAGCATAAATGCGTCGCATCGTTTTGGCGGGAACGGTCTGACAAATCGGTTTTGCATGCAATAGTGACAAAAACAAGGAAATCGAGACGCCACAAGAGCTAAAACGGCGCAGATCATCACCACACACATCGTCAACGACCTCGACTGCTGCTGCTGTGTCTGCGCGCATTATGAGTGACGACATGACTGGAGGTGATGGCACGCCGCCTGCGACGCCGCCGTCGAGTCCGCTCGCATACAACACGACCGCAGCAGGTGCGCCGCGGTACCTCATGCACGGATCGCCACAGGCATCAGCGCCGTCAACCGAGCCGACACAGGACGCCGACGATGTCGAGGCGACGCAGGTGCTCGATGAAGACACTGAAATGACCCCAGCGCACGAGCCGCAGCAGCCGATGGCAATTAACTCTACGAGCGCAAATGCTAGCAGCATGTACACAACTAGCAGCAGCAGCAGCCGATTCGATGATGGTCGACCGCAGTCGCCGCTCAGTCCAACGTCGCCGATGTCGCCAACGTCCGGCATGTCTGTCTCGGCATCCGCGGTATCTGCGACCGAGCAGCCGCGATACTCGTTCCCAGAGATGAGCGCATCGATCGACGCGACGCCGATGCCGCGGTACCTCGGTCGCTTTGGCGCCGGTGGAGCCGACGCTGGTGAGCCAGAAGACGACGTCGAAGCCGAGCTGCGGCGCATGGCGCAGCGCCAACTGCCACGCGGTGACCTCGGACGCCAAGAGTGGCGTCTCGACACGTTCACACCACAGACGTTTGGCGATAGCTCTGCAGCATCCACTGGCGCACCAGCGTCGCCAACGTCGTCGATCCGCTCCGCTGCAAGCGGTCAGTACGACAACGGACTGCCGCGACCGCCGGCGTCGCCACCGAGTTCGCCGCGCAGTCGGAGTGCATCGAGCGCAGCGCGCGGATTCCCAGGCGACGACTTTTCAGCATCGCGTCCGTCCCCGCAGACTGCGTCGCGCATGCCAGAGAGCGACGAGAACCTCTCTGGCGCAGTCGTCTGGGGCACGAACATCAGCGTGTCCGAGTCCATGGCGCTCTTCCGCGTCTTTGTGCAGCAGTTTCAGCTCCCGGGCCACCCGCCGCGCTTGCGCCACGAAGAGGGCTACTACATCAAAGTGCTCCGTCAGATGGCGCTCACGCAGTCGCTCGTGTTCAACCTCGATACGCAGCACTTTCTCCAGTTCCGCACGGCGCGGAAGCTGTACAACCAGCTCCTGCTCTTCCCGCAAGTGCTCATTCGGATCCTCGACATGGTCATCACGGAAGAGTTCATGAAGCTCTTCCCCGACGCGACCGAAGACGAGTCGCGGCTCCAGGTCCGGCCGTTCAACCTCAGCGACTTGTCGCCGATGCGGAACCTCAATCCGTCGGACATTGACCAGCTCGTGTGTCTCAAAGGCATGGTCACACGCTGCTCGGCGATCATCCCGGACTTGAAAGAGGCGTTCTTCCGCTGCACGATCTGCCACGCAACGGTCCAAGTCGAGCTCGATCGCGGTCGCATCGACGAGCCGACGCACTGCACGCGGTGCAACACGCGCTTGTGCATGGAGCTCATCCACAACCGGTGCTCGTTCACAGACAAGCAGCTCGTGAAGATGCAGGAGACGCCCGATGCGATCCCAGAAGGCGAGACGCCGTACACGGTCATGCTCTTTGCATTCGACGACCTCGTTGACGACGTCCGTCCAGGTGATAAAGTCGAAGTCACGGGCATCTACCGCGCCGTGCCACTGCGCGCGTCGTCGCGCCAGCGCGTGGTCAAGTCGGTCTTCAAGACGTACATTGACGTCGTGCACTTTCGCCGCGTCGATGAACTCGCACGCCGAGGTGGCGGCGACAGCGACGGCGACACCAGCAGTGACGCAACGGCAGCAGATGCGCTCCTGGCGACCGACGCAAACACGACTGAAGCGACCGAAGCAGCAAAGCTCCGCGCGTTCGAAGAGATCGCGGCGCACCCGACAGTGTACGAGAACCTCGCGCACTCGCTCGCGCCGTCGATCTGGGAGCTCGACGACGTGAAGAAAGGCATCTTGTGCATGCTCTTTGGCGGCACGCGCAAGGACAAGGCGGGGAACACAGCAGGGAACAGCCCCGACGGCGTCGACGGCGCACTCATGCCAACCAAGACGATGCGGTCGGACATGAACATCCTCTTGTGCGGCGACCCAGGGACGTCCAAGTCCCAGCTCCTCTCGTACGTCCACAAGCTGTCGCCGCGGAGTATCTACACGTCTGGGAAAGGAAGCTCGGCCGTTGGTCTCACGGCGTCGATCATCCGCGACATGGAGACTGGGGACCTCGTGCTCGAGTCTGGTGCACTCGTGCTCTCAGACGAAGGCATCTGCTGCATTGACGAGTTCGACAAGATGTCGGACTCGGCGCGCTCGGTGCTCCACGAAGTGATGGAGCAGCAGACTGTGTCGATCGCCAAGGCGGGGATCATCTGCTCGCTGAACGCCCGCGCGTCGATCCTCGCGTCCGCGAACCCGATCGAGTCGCGATACAACCCAAACAAGTCGGTGATTGAGAATGTGAACATCCTCCCGACGCTCCTCTCGCGCTTCGACCTCATCTACCTCATCCTCGACAAGCCGCAAGCCGAATCGGACCGAAAGCTCGCAAAGCACATCGTTGCGCTCTACTACGACGACGCAACGCGGCAGCAGCGCGAGAGCAACGGCGCTGGCTCTGGTCCACAGCTCATTCCCATGAAGCTCCTCACCGAGTACATTGCGTTTGCCAAGAAGCGCATCCAGCCGCGTCTGTTGCCGGAAGCGCGCGATGCGCTCATTGCCGCGTACTTGGACTTGCGGCGCATGGGTGGCGCGCATGCATCGAAGAAGAACATCACTGCGACGCCGCGGCAGCTCGAGTCGCTCATTCGGATCTCCGAGGCCCTAGCGAAGATGAAGCTGTGTGAAGAGATCACGAAGCGCGACGTCGACGAAGCGCTCCGGCTCATGAACGTCGCGACGCAGCGCGCTGCGATGGACCCGCGCACTGGGACGATCGACATGGACATGATCAACACAGGACACAGTAGCTCGGAGCGCGAAGCGATCGCCGACATTGTCGAAACGCTCAAGTCGATCCTAAGTGACGCCCCTGGCATGTCGACGACAGTCGGCGAAGCGCGTCGGTTCCTCGAAGAGAAGCGCAGTGCGAGTGGCATGAGCGGCAATGGCGAAGTGAAGAGCTCGGAGTTCCAGATGGCGCTGCGGTCGCTCGAAGAAGACAGCTTGATCCAGATCTCGCACGGTCTCATTCGGTACTTCGGCGACTCGAGTCTCGACTAGCAGCAGCAGCAGCGGCAGTAGGGAGTGAGCAGAGGACGCACAGCGCAGTAGGATGAAGCACATGAAAGCATGACGAAGTTCGCCACCACATACAGAATGATCATACGCGAGTCTTGGACGTCGCTACTTGCCACGCTGCGTGCGCTTCCGCTTCTCTCGCTGGATGCGCTCCAAGCGCTTGTTCGCCGCAGCAGCGGTCGACTTGGTCGGCGCTTTCGTTGAGGCTGCTTGTGTCGCTGGCGCTGCAGTGCTGGCAGCTGTGACTGCGGCATCGCCCGATCCGGTCGGAGCAGACGTGAGACTGCCGAGTGACTGTGCTGCCAACTTGGCAAAGAGCTCGTCTGAGTCTGCAGTCGCGATCGCGTCGACTGCTCGGACTCAAGTGCAAAGGACACGGTCGTGAGCGTCTCGACGTTCGTTCGCCACGTGTTCAGGAGCTCTCGTCGTTGAAACACAGCAGCAAAGACGGCGCCAAGACGCTTGAGGTCGTCCTGGCTACTAGCGTTGCTCATAGCACTGGACGATTCGCTTGCGCATTGCTGCTGCTGCTGCTGGAGCGATTCGAGCTTGCGCGTCGCTGTCTGGACGCTTGCGAGCACTCTACTCAACGTCGCCGTCAGCGCTTGGCACACACTCGTCTCTTGACTGTCGACAAACTCGTATGTCATCACGAGCAGCTCGCTGTTCTGTCCAAACTGCTGTACAGCGTCACTACAGACACGCAAGCGCTCATCGAGGCGCTGGATCTGTGGACCGAGTTGCGTCTTCATGAGCGCGAGCATGCGCTGCTCGACGACTTTTGCTTCATCGGCAGTTCGTCCAACGGCTTGCGCGTCGACCATGCGTTTGTGCAGTCGCTGCAGTGGATCGAGCGTCGAGGCGCCGAGGTCAAGCAGCACTTCTGTCGCGCTCTCGAGCTGTGCGTCGACACTGTGGAGCTCACGTGTGAGTGTGCCAGGCAACGGCTGCTTTGCAAGCGGCTTCTTCGTGGCATCGACGACGATGCTACTGCGATCGCGCGAGCGCTTGCGCGGAGCATCGCTGTCGTCAAACTCGCGCGAGTGCGTCCAATGGACAACGATACTCAGCGAGCCGCTCACTTTCGCTTTCGTAGTGTCTGAGTGGCGTGACAGTGCGAGGTCTGCGCTGAATGGTTGACCGTGCTCGAGCGCCTCGAGCAGCAGACTCGCGTGACCGAGTACGTCGCCTTTCTTGAGCGTCTCGCAGTCCTCGTCGTCGTCTTTGTCCGAGTCATCGCTGCTACTCGCCGCCTTCTTCTTGTCGTCTTTGCGGAGCGAGATGATGTCAAAGTTGCACACTTCAAACGTCACGACGCCACTCGCGTGCTGAGGCTGATCGCTATCATCCAAGCTCTCGCCATCCTCACTACCAAGCGCTGCGTCATCCGCACCAGTCGACCTGTAGTCTGCAAACTCGAACCAGTCGATGCGGAAGACGAACGCTTCGTGCCACGTGGGGTTCCGCGTGTTGTGCCGCACACTCGTCTTGCCTTTCGCGACTTCGTTGCCTCGAGCGTTCAACACTGTGGCGATCACGAACGGGTCGCTCGTAAACACGTCGCCAGCGTGAAGGTGCTGTGCGCGCTCGACGACAATGTGGAGACAGTTGAGAGCTTGCTTGCGCTGGAGCTCAGCACGCGCGGCGACCCGCGTGCACGCAGCGAGGAGCTCTGCTGCGAGCCAGCGCGTGCACTGGACAACGCCGCGGAGCTTGCGGCGATGCCGCTTGCGTCGAGAGTACGCTCTGTACGCGTCTTGGACGACGAGGACGTGGTAGAGCATGAACGCGTCGGCGACCATGACGTACGTCGGCGGCGGTTGCTGCTGCTGGCAGTCAACGTGCTGCTTCACGCGACGCATGCTGACTGAAGAACTGCATCTGCTGGCGTCGAGTGTTGAACACCGCGGTCCACTGGAACGGATCACACGCTCGGCGCTGCGCCATGTCGAGCTCATGCGCCGAGACGCGCGCTTTCATCTCGACGCTCAAGAGCACAATCCGGTGCGGCCGCTGTCCGATCGTCTCGTAGTTGCATCGCTTCAGAAAGTCCTTGTCTTCGTACTCGAGTGGCTCGACTCGTGGTGCATCTGTCGAAGACGTGACGTACTCGCCAGTGTCCAAGTTGACAAAGTAGCCATCCTCTCTACGCGGCGGTGACGACGACGACGGCAAGGACGTCTCGCGTGATACTGGGATCCGCACCCAGTCTGACGACGCCGGTGTGTTGCGACGCATCGCATTTGCAAACCGATCGAACACGCTGCTGTCTGCTATGAGCTCTCGCTTGCTCGTCTCGAGACCGAGCACGAGCTTCTGGACACTAACGTCATGTGAATCGACTGCGCCACTCTGGATGCTTTGCTGCAGCACTGTGTCTGCAGTCTCGAGCAGCGGCGATGCGTAGTACGTCCAGTGTGTCCGTGGCATCGTCGCTTTGTAGCACAAGCTCAGTGCATGCAGGTCTTCGACGTACGAGAGAGCCTCACGATGCGGCGTCTTCTTCTTCTTTGCGAGCGTCTGGAGCGACTGCTGCGCTGCGTCGACCGCTCGGTAGAAGAACCAGCGCGCGACCGCGTACTCGTGCTCTGCGAGCCACAGGCGACCGAACGCGCTCCAGATCCAGCGCGACTGGACAAACGTCTCCAGGTCGCCATGCAAGTTCGCACGAAGGTCGTTGAGCGTCCAGTTCCCATACTTTGAGCGTCTTGTACTGCGTGCTCTGTCCTCTGTAGCAACGTCGTAAGGCTTGAAGATCGCTTGGAAGCGCAAGAAGAGCTGCGGCAGTCGCTCTGACGGCTCATGGAGCGAAGAGCTACTGCTGCTGCTCGTAGCCAGCGTCAAGGCAAAGTACCGCCCAGCGGCGTACATCTCTGGCTTGTGCACGAGATCGTCGACGTACACTTGGACACTGCCGAGCGAGCGCTCGCCTCCAGTCACGACGGTCCCGCGCTTTGTGCGGTCAATGAGACTCACGGCGAGTCGCGACTTGATCGACGCAACGTCGAGCTCAATGTACTCGTCCCAAGCTGGTGCGAGTCGCATCCACGTCGGTGCCGATTGACTCAGCACTGTCTTGCCTTCGCACTGGATCGCAACGACGGGTTTGCTATGGAGGACGTCGTGGATCACGACGTCCTGTGTTGCTCCAACATACAATCGAATGCCGCGCAGTCGCTGCGCATCGTCACGCGCGTGTGCTGCTGCATCCGCTGCACTCGCACGCGCAACAGTCGCCATGAGATCTGCGTGTAGGACGTTGTAGCTCTGCCAGCTCGTGCGCTGCTCGCGCAGCGTCTGCTTCTTGTCTTCGAGCATCTCGAGTAGAAAGCCGCGCATGAACGCGAGCTCAGCAGTCGAGAGTCGGCTCGGGAGCGTCCGTGAACATGGCCACTTGACCGCTTTCGGTCGAGCTGAAGACTCCCGTGTCGAGCGACCTCGGTTCGCACGGTGCGCTTGGAGCGCGAACAGCTCGTCAATGAGCTTCACTGCTGATCGGAGGTGCCGCGTACTCGACGTCGACAGTGTCGCTCGCTGCGCGTACAGGAACGCAAGACGGAGCAGCACGAGCTCTTCAAACGCAGCGTACGTTCTTATTGGTGGCTTGGCGCCGCGAAGGCGACCGTAGAGGCTCTCGTATATGTCAATGACGCGACTGCTCGCGACGTCGCTATCGCCATTCGAGAGCATCAACGGCGATACGCGGTAGAGCACTTCTGCGATCTCAAAGCAGACGGCAAACGGCATGCGGTGCCAGATCAGCAGCAAGTGCTCGACTGGGAACGCTGCAGTGCGGCGGCTAGGCGTCGTGCTCCTGTAGCGCTGAGGCTTTGACTGGTTGAGTAGCGCAGCAAGTGCCTCGAGTGGACTCGCGTTCATCCGTCCGTCGTCTCCATGATGCGTGCGAAAGAGCTCAAAGAGCTGCGCGGCGCTCTCGAGCGCGTACACGAGGTGCGTTGTCTCCAAGCGCGTGCCGCTCGCTACAAACGCGCGGACGTGTGCACGAAGCAGACTCCGGAGGAAGAACGTGTCGGCGCACGTCGCGTACATCTCGTTGTAGATGCGCTGGAGCAACAGCGCTTCCGAGAACGCATCGCCTCGCATCGCTGCGGACAAGCTGTCGAAGCGCCAGGCTCGCAAGCACATGCGCTCGAGCTTCTGCACGCGCTCGAGCTGCGATGCAAACGGTTCGCACGTGGAGACAGCGACGCTGTGGGACAGCGCGCGGCGGACAGCGCGAAACGTGTGGCGCCAGTGCGAGGACACGCCGCTATCGCTCGCGAGCGCTGCGAGACACAGGAACCACGCGCTCTGTGCGTGCTGCTGCTGAAAGCGCGCGCACCGTCCGAGCAAGAAGCTCGCGCTCGAGACAACGAAGCGATCGCGCGAAGACGCAAGTGCCTCGCTCGCGACGAACGCACTGAAGACGTACGACTCGCTGCTCTCGAGTACGCGTGCGACCGTAAAGCACAGCGCTGCCCACGTCTCGTTCTTCTTCGTTGTCAAAGGTGTCGCTGACGTACGAGACGACTGCGTGAGCGATCGAGTCGTCATCACATGGAGCTGCCGCGTCCACTCGTGCCATTGCAAGAGCTTACAGCGCAAGCTGCGTTCCTCGGCAAAGGCTCCGACCGACGTGCGCGCTGCGTGCGACTCAAGTGCAGCACGAACGCGCGACGCACGTACGCCGTGCTCCGAGCAGACGCCAGCTGCAGGTGGGAGATGCGCGACAAAGGCGTGGAGACTTGCGTGTCGAGCGTGAGGGATCTTCTTGGACACGTACATGCTGTCTGCGTGGTCTCGCTGGATGCGCAGCGACGTGATCCGGAGCGGCTGATCACTGAGCTTCACTTTGAGCACGACATCGTCATCGTCGTCCTGGCTCGCTTCCATGTGCTGTGTGTCTGTGGTCGCCACCGCGGCTCTCTCGCTAGGGCGGTGGAGCAAGTAGGCGCCAACTGGACGCGGCTTGAGCAGCTGCTTGGCATCGCTGCTGCTCAAGACGCCGTGGAAGAACCCGACGCCTGGCCAGCGCTCGACGAGTTGGTAGCACCGCGCAAAGTGCGTGGTAGCTGCTGCTTTGTACTCTGTCGCGAGCTTCTTCACATCGTCTGCTCGTTCGACACGAATGCGCCTGCAGAGCACGAGCGCGAGCACGAACCGCACTTCGAGCTCCGAGTAGCTCGGATGCGGCAGCAGCGTCAAGAGCTGCGCGAGTGCCTTACAACATGGAGCGTACTCCTCAAGCTGCAGCAGGAGCATACTGCTCGTCATCAGGACTAGTGCTTGCGACTCGCGCTTGCGCGTTGTTGAGCTCGAGGAGCGCTCGACCTCGATCTCATTGAGCAGCGCGCGACTGAGAGCGAGTACGCGCCGTCGCTTGCTCTCACTGTCGCTGCGCCAAGCGAGACAGCGAAGCAAGTGAACACGAGCTTCGAAGCGCAAGTCGCTGATGACCGAGTCAACGGAATCGATCGTGATGTACGCTTCGCACACGTCGAGGAAGCGCTCAAAGCCTGTCTGTGTAGACTGAAGGTTCCCGACTGCGCCAGCCGCGTCGTAGACGTGGAAGTGGCTAATCGCATATGCGAACCAGAACTCGAGGCATTTGACCGTGTCGACAGCGCGGGTGCCTTTGCTATCGTCTTGGCTGAAGGTGTGTGTGGCGTTGTTGCGCTGGAGCCAGTCGAGCGGCGTCAGCGGCGTCGGCGTCGAGCTGAAGCTGAACGACATTCGCGAGCCACTCGCTACGTGCGGATGCAGCGGCAAAGAGATGGCGCTCATCCGGAGACTCGACTCGGTCACCGCAGTCAAGTGCAGGTCACTGACGTAGCCTTGCTGGAGCGAGTACTCGAGACACAGCGCTGCGTGATGGAACTGCTGCTTCGTAAAGAGCACAAAGCCTTTGCTCGGGTTCTTGAGCCAGCGCTGCTGCTCTTGGACACTCACGAGCCACCGCACGCGGCTGCGCGCGCACTGGCCGCGATACACGCGCTGCAGCGTGTTTGCTGCGCGCTCGACCACTGCCTGTGCCGCGCGCTCGACTGCCTCTGTCTTCACGGCTGTCCAGAACGTCTGACTGACGTTCAAGACCCGCTGAAGCGTGACGCGTGTGCGAGCGACCGCGCATCGCCAAGCGCACTGGATGCAGATCGCAGCGCTGAGTCTGCGCAGCCGTGTCGCAAGCTTCCGTGCGAGGCAGACGCGAAAGAAGCACTGAAGGCGCAGCGTCGCTCGGTGTCGCACAAACTCTGTGTGGATGCGTCTGAAGAGCTTGCGGGCGACGAACGCGCGCACACAGCACTGAAGGCGGAGCGCTGCGAGTGCTGAGATCGTGCGCCAGTAGCGCGCTGCGGCTCGGAGCGTCCGACGTACCGGGATGTCGATTGTCTCGAGCATCGCGGGCGAGCGCCGTAGACAGTGGCCGCTCGCACGCGCGCACGCAAAGCAGAGCCACATCGTCAGCACTGTCGCAGGTACGTGGTAGTACGCACCAAGTAGTCGCGGCTGTGGCTGTAGCATACAGTCCGACTCGCTCGATGAAGCTAGTGACGCCAATGGCAGCAGCGCCGCACAGGACTCGAGACACTCGAGACGCGAGCGAAAGCCGTCGTAGTGCGCTGCGATCCAGCTCGCGACGCGCATCTGGCGCTTCCAGATCGCGCGCGTGAGGCGCTTGCGAACTATGACAGCTGCGAATCGGCGCCACGTAGTCTGGATCACGACTGCGCCAGATGTGCGCGCGACTGCGAACGCTCGAGCGGCATCGTCCGACAGCGTCCATTCACTACTGGTGCTGTTACTACTGCTGTCGTGTTGATTGCTTGTGGTGTTCTCAAAGTCGCGCCACCGATCGACGCTCCGTCCGACGAACGTGCTGCTGCGCATTGCGTCGACATGTGTCTCTGCGAGCTGCGCAATCGTGCGCAAGCGCGGGTACACTTTCTTTGGAGACCGTACACTCGGGAGTACACGGGTGAGCGCGTGCGGACTCTCAGCGCGTGTGTCGATTGCCACGAGCGACTCGAGCGCACACTGATCTGCCGAATCGAACGAAGTACTTTGAGCTGGTAGAGTGCTCGCACATGGCAGCGGCGCGAGCTCGATCCGCCGCGGTGTCTTGCGATGAGTACGCGATGGCGATGCGACTGCTGCTGCTGCAGTCTGTGATGCGTTCGAGCGCATTGACATACGTGAGTGGTTGGCTGCATTATGCGTACTCACGACGTCTACACAGAAGACGGCAGATCCGAGACGATTGCATCACTGTTCAAGCGCGCGTGCTGGTGCGCACTCGGATCCAAATTCAAATGCGGCGGGTCGTCGTCAAGAGACGCATCTCGATCACAAAGACATTGTCGAGCCAAGTTTGAGTCCATGTGTGTGCTCTTGTGCAGGTTAGTGTCGCACACATGGCTGACAAGCAGTGATCGCTCTACCACCACGAGCACAAGCGCGAGCGGATGTGATGTCGAGCTCGTTGCATTCGAGTGCGTCTGTGTTGAAGTGCCGCCATGTTGATCCTATATCTCATTCGAAATACATCAATGTTCATTTTCTTTATTGAATAGATTTATCAAGTCTAATATAGCTATGAGTATGTTGAGAGAATCCTATATACGTAATTTCAAATACATATGCAAGTATTTATCTATTTTATAGATTTATTAAGTCTAGTTTTGTCGTGGTTTTGTTTGGCAGCGAGCGCTTTTGAGTCGCAAAATCCCAAAATCCCAAAAGCACGAGCACGAGCAAGCGCACGAGCGCCGCACACACACGTCCGCATCACCACCTCCAGCAGCAGCATGTCGTTCTTTGGATTTGGAAAGAGCAAGGCGCCAGAGCCAGAGCCGTCGTACAGCTCGTCGTACGATGAGCCGTCGTACGACTACAGCTCGTCGCCGTCGTCGTTCGACTCGGCGCCTGTGAGCAGCGCGCCGTCGGCCGGTTCGTTCGGTGCGTCGGACATGCAGAACCTGCTCGTGGAGGAGCAGCAGCGCGCGCTCATTCAGCAGGCGATCTCGAAGATCACGGCCATTGCGTGGGACAAGTGCAGCGCGAGCAAGCCGGACTCGGAGCTGTCGTCGAAGGAGACCGACTGCATCAAGAACGTCACGCTCGCGTACATTGACTCGAGCGCGTTCATTGTGCACCGCCTCAACAAGTCGTCGTAGAAGCCGCCAGGACTGTCAGCTCGACCGAAGCGTCGCTTCACACAGATAGAGCAGCACCAGCACGTAGACAGACAGACAGACAGACGGATTGAGTCAATGCACACAGACGGAAGCAAGCAACGCCGCCCAAGCGAAGCCTCACACGTACAGCAGCACTCAGTCATTCATCATGCGCCAGTACCACACGCGTGCTCTCTCGCTCTAACTCTGTGCATCTGTCGTCCAGTTCGTCCTTTGCATCGTCTACACAGCAGCAGCAGCAGACGCCTATCGTCCTCATCGAAACTCGGTCGCAGCGAGCGCTTCGATCACAGCGTCGACGCTCGCAGCGGCACTGTCGACTGCGTTCTTTGTCCTGTCGGACGAGTGCAAGATGCTCTCGATGCTCGATTCGGCTTCTGCAAGCAGCGTCTCAAACTCTTTGCCGATGCTCGGCTGCTTTGTCGCACCACTGCTTGGTGTCCCCGGTGCACTCGCGCCACTCGCAGTTGGCGAGAAGAGTCCGTTGCACGAGCTCGTGTCGGAAAAGTTCGTATCACTTGACGCTTTGCGACTCGCTGGCGAGACACTGCGCTTCGGTTCGAGGTAGTAGCCCTCGGGCTTGAGTGGCAAGTTGCGCACGCGCTCTTTCGCAAAGAGCACAGCGCAGAGCTCTTTCAAGATCTCGTCCAAGACGATGTACCCGCAGAGCAAGCGCGTGTCCGGTTCGTGGTCAAATAGTGCCATGTCACTCTTGCGGTCGTCGTCGCTCTCGTTCAGTAGGAGCTTCTGCTTGAGCGCTTGGAGCTTCATTTCGCCGTTTGGGAGTCGGTCAATCCGACGCAGTGCGTCTGCGTGCACGTCTTCGAGGATCGTCCGGACGCTCTGGCCAGCAGGACGCTCGTCGTGGATGTCAAACACAACGGACGCACACCGCGGCTTGAGCGCAATCGCAGCGACCAAGCCCGAGAGCGCGAGGTTCTCCTGGAACGAGTTCTCCAGGAGACGCTCGAGGCGATTGAACACGACGCGGATAAATAGAGGGAGTCCGTCACTACTGCTGCTGGTGGTGGCGGTGCTTGTGGTAAGAGGAGGCAGTGCGTCCGCGCTGGAATGAGCCTGCTGCGCACTCGCAGTCGACAGACCGCTCTGGCGCTGGAACTCGGGCGTCACTGGCGAGAACGACGGCAAGTTGAGCGTCAAGTACACTTCGCGCAGCGGCTTCATCGCATTGCGCGTCGCTGCCGTGCGCGACGTTGCAAGGAACGACGCGTCGCTCTTGCGCAGTGCGCTCCGTGGACTCTCGGCAGTGTTTGGCACATCGGAGCTGCTTGTACGTGTCCGAGGCGAGTCGTGTGCAGTGTCAGCAGGGGCACTCGCGCCTGCTGCTGCTGCTACTGCTACTGGCGCGTCGTCGTCTGCGTCGCTCTCGTCGTCGCTCGTGTCCGAGTCGTCGATCGCAGCTGGCGCGCGCTGGCACGCAGCGTACTCGGCGTCTGCGATGTACGACAGCAGCGACAGCACTTGGTCTTCGCTGTTGTCGTCCGCCGCGGGGATGTCGATCGCGTCGCCGACACTGTCGAACGCCTGGATCTTCCACAAGTGCACGTTTGACGCGACCGCGGAGTTTGGGAACCGCGTCGCGAACCAGATCGCGCCGTTCGACGTCACTGGGCTGAGCACAGAGCTGCTGCGACGCCGCGCGGGTTGAACCGCTTCGAGTTCACCCAAGAGCGTTCCATCGACGACGTCGTCCTGGAGCTCCATCAAGTACGTGAACAAGTCGATCGTCGCGATCGTGAGCGAGCTCGAGAGCGAGTCCATGCGATGGAGCAACTCGGTCGGGAGCATCTGCGCTGGCGACGTCTCGTGTGCGAGCGCTGTCTTCGTCTCGGAGGCTGCCTTGGTTTGGTCAAGAGCGATACTAGCGCTTGCGAGCGAAGCAGTAGGCTGCTGCTGCTGCAGAAGGAACTGGATGTAGACAAACAGCAGCGGGTTCGCGCTCGTGTCGCTGCAGCACGCGACGAGCTCTTCCAAGATGATGCGCGCGTACAGCGTCGCAGTGCGCGACGCGGCCTCGGACGTGTGGAGCAGCCCCTCCAAGAGCGGTCCTTCGAGGAACCGCGCGCGGAACTGCAGCAGCAGCTCGTTCGCAATCGACGTGCAGACAGAGCGGCCCGTCGCGTCGTCCACCTCTGTGAGCTCGTAGCGCGCGACCATAGTGAGCGTGCAGCAGAAGCGCAAGCGGATCGTGATCAAGTACAGCTCGTGCTCAATCCCGCGGCGCGACGTCGCAGTTGTGGGCGATGCGACCGGTGCACTTGGAGCAGCAGCGCTACTAGTCCGTGCGCCTTTGTCCGGCAGCGTCTTTGGGAGACTGTCGAACGCAGAGATCATGCCGTTGACTGCGTAGTGGCAGAACGGCGTGAGCTGCAGGATGAACCGACAGAGCGCTTTCTCGTGCACAGCAGCGGCGATCACGAGCGCTTCGCGGCACTTCTCGCCGACTTTGCCAGTCGCGTACATGTGCGGGAGCAAGCCAGTGAAGAGCACGAGCTCCGACACGTCCATTGACGGCGACTGGGATGATGCCGTTGGCGACAGCAGCGACGCGACGGACGCAGTAGACGACGACGCTGTTGGCGAGACTGGCAAAGTTGGTGCTGCGGTAGCGGTAGCGGCGGCGTGAAGCGAGTAGTCGGACGTGCGACCCGACCCGTTCTTGCGGAGGATCATGCTGTCGGCGTGGAGGAAGAAGAACTCGGTCTGGACTGGATCTGCGCGGAGCTTCTTCCAGAGGATGTTGAGCAATGAGATGAGGCACTTGCGCACGATCGGGTCCTCCACCTCTTTCTTCGTTGCAGCTTCGATCAGACCCACGACTGCGACGTGCACTTCGCGCGTTGGGAGCAGCGGGTAGTTGACTCTATTCGACATCCACATACACAATTACACATACAGTGTCCAATATCTGTGAGCCTGTAGTTATAAGACAATGGCTCTAGGAGGCAGGTTCAGTGGCTTGCTCACCTGCTCAGCAACGCGCCGACGAACTGCATCGAGAGCGACATGATCCCCGACGGCTGGTCTTTCTTGCCGGCGTCGCACAAGTGCGGGATGATCTGCCGCTCGAGCAAGTACTCGAGGCACTCGCGCGGCTGCTGCTGCGGTGCATCTGGGTCTGATGTGAGCGCTTGGTCGCTTCCATTCGCTCGGTGGCTCGCGAGCGACAGCTCGAGTCGGTCGAATGCGTTCTCCTCTGCGTAGATCAGCAACACCATCTTCTGGAGCGAGTCGCGCGTGTGGGACTCGAGCAAGAGACGGCGCTGCTCGCTCGGGTCGAGGTCGCGCGCGATGATCGACTCGAGGAAGCGCGAGACGGTCTGCCAGCGGTGGTGAAACTCCTGTGCGCGCGACTCGTACAGCGTCGGCGCGACGATGTCAGCCGCCTGTGCGAGCACGTCGGACGCGCGCGCAGCCACGAGCTTCACCTTGCTCTTGAGCTGGCTGATGAACTGGCTCATGATGATGGAGATGACGATAGATAGCGTGTGTGTGGTCTCTTCTTGAAGTACCGGGCGGCTTGCAGGCTCGTTGTGTGTGTGTGTGTTTGTGTCGAGGAGATTGGGAGGGGATTGAGCACAGAGAGCCGAGGTGCAAGTGTGTGTACAATGCAGCGCACGCTATCGGCCGCTCGAGCGCGCAGATGCAGCGAGGAGCACGAGCACGAGCACGAGCGAGATGCTGCACGCGGCGCGCAAGAGGCTTGTGCGAGCTTTTGCCGCTTCGTTGCTGAGAGCGGTAGCTCCCTCGGTTTTCGCGCTATCGGAGCTCTTCATTATATGGCACTCTTGTGTCACTCTTTCGAGGTATTTGCAAAACCCTTTATATATGCAATATAAAACCTCTTCATATAGCTTACAGTGCTTGCACGTGCACTTCCCCCTTGCTTGTTTGACAACCGCTGGTTCAAAGGCGCAGAGCGCAGCAGGAGCACGAGCACACACGCGCAACGACATCGTCGCCTGTGACGCAGCAGCAGCAGCAGAGTGGGGCTCTGCGAGCGTCCGTGCGTTCCTCTCACGCATCGCAAGCACACGCTCTCGTCGTTACGCTCCTCTCGCTGATTGAGTGGAGCTAGCGATCTCCCCTCGCCAGCGTCGACCAACGCGATCGAGTCGAGTGCACACACCACAACACACACGACGAGCCATGTTGCGCAAGGTCCTGCGCCGCTCAGCTGCATCGCGACTCGTGCAACCATCAGCAGCGCCAAAGCGAGCGCCGCGGCGCTTGTTTGTGCACACAAACGCGTGCAAACAGGAGGACGCAGAGGAAGACGAGCGTGCTGGAACAACAGCAACAGCAGCCGTGCGATCTGGTGCATCTGCAGCAAGCTCGAGTGGTGCAACGCCAAACAGTGCGAGTGTTGCGTTCACGACCGATCACCGAAGCCTGTTCAGCGCAAGTGCGTCACGCACGGCACGTAACAGCAGCAGCAGCAACGCTACTGCGCGTACTGCACCGACAGCAGCGCAAAAGGCTTCAGCGCCAGCTGCCACGTCGTCACTGAAGCTCCAGCCGCTGAGAGGATCAGCACCGAGTCTCTCTGCAAGCGACCTCGACGCGTACGTTGCACATACAGAGCGTGTCTGTATGTCTACTGTGCTGCTCCCCTCACTGAATGTCATTCGTCTTTAACGCGTCTGCTGCTCCTGACGACCACAATGACAGTGCACGAGCGACGCTCGCAAGCCTCAGCACTCGCGTCCAGGCAGCAAGTCCAGCAGTGCCAGGCGAGTCGGACTACCAGAAGCACAAGCGCTTGCAGAAAGCCATGACTGGTCCGCTCGACAAGCTGCTCTTTCGCTGTCGGCAGCGTCAGGACGTCGTAGCGATCGAAGCGATCGCGTTCGTGTACGAAGACGTCTTTCCGCAGTTCGCGACGAACCGGAAGCACCGAACGGTGATCTGCGAGCACTACGCGCGCAGTCTCAACCAGACACAGCGCTTCCAGGACGTGATCGACAAGCTCTTTACGTCGCAGCTCGGTCTCCGCGACGCGGATGGCGGCGCTGTCGCCGTGAACCCTGACACGCTCATCCTCTCGCCGATGCTCGCCGAGTCGATTTGGCTCGCGTGCGGCCACGTCCGTGACACTACGAGCGCTCTGCAGCTGCTCGAGATCGTGCGGTCGGCGAACGTCCGGATGACCAAAGTCGCGTACTTCCACGTCCTGAACACCCTCTTGAAAGACGACGAGCACTTGGAGCTCGACACAGTGCTCGAGCTCTGCGAAGCGATTGTGCACGAGCTCGACGACACAGTCCCGCTATCGCTGCTCCCAACTGTCCTCAAAGTCGCAGCGGAGCACGGCGAGCTCGATCGCGCAATGGCGATCTACAGCCACGCACCAGACGCACTGATGGACAGCTTCACGGAGTTCCGCTTTGAGATCTGCTTGCAAACGCTCTGTGACCTCGGCTATGCGTCGGCGATGCTCGAAGTGTACCGGAACGTCATGGCGTCGACGACTGCGACGCGCGGACTCCACGAGCGCGTGTCCAAGTGCCTCTTGCTCCGGTGCTTGAAAGACCGCAAGGCCGAGCACCACGCAACGGTCATTGACGTTGCGCTCGAGCTCATGGCGACGATGGAGCGCCATCGCATTGCGACGAGCCACCACTGCGTGTACCCGCTCTTGCGCACGCTCTTGCAAGCCGAGCAGCTCAAGACGATCGTGGACGTGACAGCGCTCTTTGCAACGTACCGCCATGTGATTGAGTGGAACGCGTTCTCGATCTGCGAAGCTGTGATCGCATGCGTGTACTGCAAAGAAGTGCAGCTCGTCGACGAGCTTTTTGTGCACGCACTGGACAACAACATCCCGATCAAATACGCTGCGCTCGAGCGCGTGATCTCGTTCTACTACAAGCTCGGGATGCTCGGGGACTTGGAGAAAGTCGCCGACATCATCCGCGCCTTGCGCTTGAACAAGCACATTCCGCTTGGGATTGCTGTGACGGAGATCGGCATGGCGTCGAACTTGCGTCTCGGGCGGTTTGAAGAAGTGATCCACCTCTTTGAAGACTTCTCAGCGATCGACGGCGACCGCAAGCGCATCCTCAAGCGCCGGCTCATGCTCAAGTCGGCACTGAAAGCGTACGCTGCGCTGAATCGCCTCGACGAGTCGAACGCGATTCGCGCACTGCTACGCAACAGCTACGGCAATGTCCTTGCGCCGACCACTGGCGCAAGTGACGACAGTGACGACGACGACAGTGACAACGACCATGCCGACTTTTTCACCGAGCCGATTGAGAGATGATGGTGATGATGACGATAGAAGATTAGAACCACCACACCACACCACCACCTATGCGCGTCTGCTTGCGCGCGAGCGAGCTGCGAATCCACCATCACTGTGTCAATGTCCATGCAAGTGTGTCGTGTGTCTACGATGATGTCTGCGAGCCTGGAGCGCTTGCTAGTGCTCTGGTAGGTCGCGAGCTTGAACCTCGTGCTTGATGTGATGGCTGCTGGTGACCTAGTCCAGATGTGCGAGTCTCGGAAGTACGTCTTGTGCGCCACACTATGCCAACATGGCTACATTTAGCTTCGCACAGAGCACGTCGAGCAGCGAGCGCGTGCGTACGAGCCAAGACGCTGAAGGGGTCTGAGCATCGCGTGAGCTCGTGCTCGTTGCGAGTGCACTAGTACGTTGCCAGACGTGACACCACGATGCCGGATGAAGACGACGTCGAGCTTGCACATGGAACAGCAACACGCGAGGTAGATGCAAGCGAAGTCGAGTCAACGGACGTTGTGCTCGAGCCGCCATCACCAGCGTTCGCTGTCTACGACCCGTTTGTGCGCTGGCTGCTCCGCTCGTCACTCGACGAGCTCTCGTCAATCAGCAAGGACATCCCGTTCCGTCTGGTTGATGCGAGTGATACCAGTGGCGATGACAAGAGCGATGGCAATATAAGCTACACAGCAGTCGAGAACAATAGCAACAACATGCCGCCGACAGCAGCAAGAGAGCACTTTGCGAGTCTGCGCGATGCAAAGCTCGCACGCGCCGAGGTCGAAGCCGAGCTCGAAGCTGTCATCGACGCACTGTCAGTCGCACAGCGCGAGTTCAGTAGCATCGACGACAAGCGCCTCGAGGTCGAAGACGAGCGCGACGAGAGCAAAGAGCGCATTGCGTTGCTTGAAGCGCGCATTGTCAAGCACTTGCAGGACCGCGACCTCGCGATCGTTGAGAAGTACACGACCGAGAAGCAGATCGAAGAAGCTGAGCTGTTCAAAGCGCAGAACCCGCAGCGCCAGAGCTCGGCGTCGCTCCTTGGGATCCTCCTCCGTCGCAGCGGCAGTAGTGCGAGCTTCTCGGAGAAAGACGTCGAGCGGCTCCAGAGAGACTTTGCCGACACCAAAGTCGCTGCAGCACTCGCCAAGTCGGAGCTCGATACGCACTACTACCGATTGCGGCAGCTCGAGCGCAAGTGCGCTGGTGTCAAGTTTGAGATCGCACAAGCGAGTGCGCTCGAAGACGACCTCCGCGCCTCGCTCGAGCACCTCGCACGTGAGCGCGAGCACTCGCTCGCGAAGCTCCACCAGATCTCAGTCTTCTCAGCAGAGGCATCGCTCAAGACGCGATAAAATGCATCTTTTTGACTCAAGAAAACCATATTTTAGCTACGACTTCAACTTGCCTCTTGAGTGCGGAATCTTCAAGCAGGAGGAAGAGCAAGGCAACGACAGCGGCGTATGTGGGGCTTTGGACGCGCAGACAGCAGCAGTGCGAGTGCTGCACGAGGTGTGTCACTGCTTACGTGAGTGTGTGTATGTGGTTGCTACGAGCTGTGGCGTCACAGCTCTGTCGTGTGCAAACAGACTACTTTGACGACCACGTGCGCGCACTCGCGGACGCGTATCGACAGAGCGTCCGTGCGCTGCCAACGTGCGCATCGAGTGCTGCGTACAATGTCAGCGCACAAGGCGCGTCGTGGGGAACTGCGATGCGCGCTGTGTGCAGAGCGATGCCGAATCGACCCGAGTGGTTGCAGCAGCAGGAGCGTTCTTGTAGCAGCGCGCTAGACATCGACGAGTGCAAACTCGCAGAGCTGTGGCGCACTTGCGAGTCTGTAGAGACGACAGAGCCACTCGCCTCGCTTGCTGGTGTGCAGGTCGATGGAGCAAAGCCAGCAGACGAGTTGCGAACACACAGTGACGCCGGCTTCGTGCAACGGCTGGACTCACACGACTTGTCCCGACCAGCTACGAGTACATGGCTGCGTCGTCTGCACTGCAGTAGCACTGCCACACTCGAGCAGTCTGTGCGCCAGTGCACCGAGTTGACTGCGCAAGTCGCTAAGCAGCAGCAGCAAGCGCCAGGCGCCAGGTACTGTGGTGCGTTGATGTCTTTGCTGACGACCTCGAGTCCTCGAACTAACGATTGACATGCTGTGCCTGATTGTAAATGAATGCGCTTGGTCAGCGGTGATGACGACGCTGCGCTCTTGGGTTTGACAACGCTGCCGCAGCTCCTGTGCTCTTCGTCGTCGAGACCGCAGCTGTCGTCGGCGCCAGTCCACTGCAGTGCACTCAAGCGCTTGGAGCTGCCACGCACGCTCAGCCACGAAAGCGCAGTACGCCAGTTTGCTGAAGCAGTACGCTGTCGGAGTGCAGTCGTGCTTGAGCGCGTGGCACCAACCGACTCGCACACCAGCAGCACGGTCCACGCAGCTCAGGATCTGGACCTGACCGTCTGGATGCACTCGCTAGAGTCGCAACATCATCTCGCGCTCCTCTCCACTGAAGCGTTTGCATCAATCTATCCAGCCACGAGCACCAGCGAACACACTGGAAGCGAGCCTAGGCAAGCAACGAAGCTCTCGAAAGTCAAGCTCGACGAAGATGTGCGGCTGCGACCGGCTGCATGCATGCAGAGCGCGTCGACTGGTGTCTTTACGACCGTGTTGCGAAAGAACGCAGCGTTCATGCTGATCCAAGGACCGAGCAACCTCAGTCTCTTCGAGTCGTCTCCAGTCGCGCAAGCAGCTGCGAGCAGACTAAAGTTGTGGCGAGCGGCGTCACTCGACGACTGCAGTGTCAGTGCAGCAAGTTCATGCGATGGTCAACAGCGCGGACTCCAGCAGCTCATGATGCCGTCACGAGTCGTGAGCAACGACGACACGCGACAATGCAATGCGCTGCAGTGGACAAAGCACGATGCAGCGCACGTCCTCGAGCGCGTCCGAGCGTGTGTGAAGGCAATGCCGCCGCGGTCGCTGACGAGTGTGATGCTCAGCGTGCCGTCGCTGTGGCATCTTGAGCCGCTGAATCGCGTCGACTCGAGCCGTGTTGACGAAGTGTTTGAGTGGCCGCAGCCCTCTCATTCGATCCAAGACGAGATCGAGGATACAGCAGCAGCTCCAGTCGATGCTAGCGTCTCGTGCAGAGACCTCGCAGCAGAGACGCACGACAAAGCAGCAGCAGCAGTGAAACCTGCTAAACCAGCACTCGAATGCATCGAGATCGAGTCACTGCACGCCACAGACGCAAAGCGCAAGTCCTCATCGACAACAGTGACGCTCGTGCTGCCGGATGTTGGAGCAACGACGACAGACGATCTGATGCGAGGGTTCCTCGGAATCGCGTCGAACCAGCTCCCGACTGCTCCAGAGCAGACCAAAGCGACCTCGTCGAGCGCAAACAGCGCATCAAGAGAGTCAAGTGTGACGACACGTCGAGTCGCACAGCCGATCGAGCACCTCGCGCGACCTGTGCTGTGGGACCTCGCTCGCAAGAAAGTCATTCGAGTGAACCCGAACTCGGTCCAGTGCGCATTGGACGCGCTCTCGCTCGAGCTCCTCGAGTCCATCGTCTACCAGCAGCAAGCAGCCGTGGGACGGATCAGCAAGAACCCGTCTGCGTTCTCGCACGATGCGATCTTTGACGCGTGCGCGAGCTTCCGGCAAGTCGTGTGGCTCCACACACTGCGGTTCGTGGATCTTTGAGTTCACTTGACGTGCGGCATGACTTCGCATGTCTTCTAACTGCCGCTCTGCTTGTAGGATGACGTCGTTCTGTGAGCAAACGAAGCTCCGTGACGGACAAGCACATCTGGTCGTTCTGAACCACGTCACTGCCTCGAGCACGTACAAGCTCGCTCTTGGGTCGTCGCACTGGCGAGATCTCAGTCGACTCCACGCACGTCTTGGCGGCACGACAGCGACAGAAGGCACTACGCACATGGAGCAAGCTGACGTGGACGACGAGAGCTTGCTTAGTGTGACGAAAGAGCCGCCGACAAAGAAGCAAAAGCTGCTCGTCGACACGGACACGAAGACGCCAGTTCGAGTGATTTGCTCTGCTCCGTTCCTATCGCACGTGCGTTGCTCGGTGCTTGATCGCGCTTGCATCAATGTCGTCTAGCGCATTGAGACGGACTGACTGATCACTGCTACTGCTCACGGTGCAACAGGACGGGATCCTCGACGAGCTGGCGACCGAGTGTGCTGTGACTGTGATCGAGCGCGACCTGCTCGCTCCAGTCGACATCCTCGTCGACGAGCGCAATGGGATCTGCGTCCTCAGCACGTCGCTCTTCAGCGGTTCGTCCGTTCTGCGATGATCTGCATCGACAAGCGCCACTCTGATGCTGACGTGCTCTCTCGTTGCCACTCTGCAGACACGAGCGCGATGAAGTCGTTCACGTACAAACTCGCAACGTCGCAGATCCAGTTCCAACAGCTCTGGCTCATCATCGGTGCGTCCGACCAACTGAACCAACGAAGCAGACGTCCAACCAATCGAACATGATGCTAGCGCACGCTGCACACACTGACTCTGGTGTCTCTACAGCCGGCGACCCAGCGCTGGCTCCAAGTGCAGAAGAGAACCTCCACGCGTTCTTTGCTGCGCTCGTGCACTTCCGCATCGACGTTCAGACGCTCACGAGGTGTGCTCTGCAGTCTCCATGACCTGAAGATTGAGTCTGCAGTGCTCACATGAGTGTCTGTACGAATGCATTGGTCTCAGCTCAACCGACGAAGAGACGAGCCGATGCATCCGATTCATCATCGATCGATGTGCGCAGATCGCACTCGATGCGCATCGCACGCTCCCGCGCATGTGGTTTGAGCGGCCGTTCCTGTTGGAAGAAGAGTCTCAGCTCGAGCGCTTGCTCGCATCGACGCAAGTGATAACGCCGTACGCCGCGCAGTCGCTGCTGCACAAGATCTCGATCGACGACTTGTCTGGCCACAGGTATCTCCGACTCTTGCTCTTCACTGCGGCGTCTCGAGGTTGTGTGGGTCTACTCACATAAGGGCTTTGCTCATGATTCAAACAGCTTGGAGCAGTTGCAGCCGTTGGTGCAAGACGCCGTGTCCAACGACCAGCTCCAGCTACTCTGGACGTGCGCTACGCTTGCTTGCTCTACGCTTGAGCGATGGCCACCATCGACTGTGTGACGCGTGCACTGACAATGTCTTTGCTGCGCTAGGATGATGCACCAAGACCATGGGATCCAGCACCAGCAACGATGACAGCCAGCAGCACCAACAACCGCACAATCGCCACTGCGAAGGATGGATGGCACCAGAGAGGAACACTGTTGCGATGTTGCTCCTTACGCTGCAAGTGGAGCAAGAGATTGAGATCCGACTTATCGGTGCTCACGTGCCTTCATCTCTTGCATCGCTTGGAAACGACCAGTGTAGTAGCCAGACTGGTACCACGCCAAGAGCAGGTTCGACAGTCCATCGTCACTCGCACCGGGTGCAGCGTGCACACTTGGGACACTTGGAAACGGAGGCATTGCTGCATGATGAGGTGGCATCTGCGGCGGGTACTGCGGCTGCATCGGTGGCTGCGGGGCGTACGCATTCGCATGTGGTGCGCTGTATCCGTATCCACGTGGGTACTGCGGCGTTTGGTACGCAGCTGCTTGGAACTGCGCCTGGAGCGCAGCGTACGCTTGTGCATACGCCAACTGGTAGACGTCGCTCTGAGATGGAGGCGCTTGGGGCATTGCGTAGCCATTCGTTTGTGCATGAGCTGCAACGTTCGACTGGTAGCTCGTTCCATTTGCAGCTGGTGCTGACGCAGTAGTGAAGCCATACGCAGGCGATGGTGCTGGTGCTGGTGCTGTGGACGACGCGACGTCTTCATCAGCTTCGCTACTCGCAATGGAGACGCGTCGCGACTGATTGCGAGTGCTGCGCGAGGTCTTTGCCGCCTGTTTCTTGTGCGATCTGTTGGTGCAGCAAGTGCGGATGTCAGCCACACACATTTGGTCGTTGTGGATCTATATGGAAGGAGCGGCAGCGTACTTGGCTGGTGCGTTGCCAGCGCGCTGTCGCTGGTCGCTCAGTGCATCTTCAAACGCCTGCACACGTCACAGACGTCAGCTTCACACGAGACGCTTTAGATGAACACTAGGAGCGAGAGATGTTGAGTGACG
Source organism: Globisporangium takayamanum (assembly GCA_023333735.1). Classification (NCBI taxonomy): domain Eukaryota; phylum Oomycota; class Peronosporomycetes; order Pythiales; family Pythiaceae; genus Globisporangium; species Globisporangium takayamanum. The sequence goes on from JAASFL010000188.1 coordinate 29,148, forward strand.
CACCCGCACGATCGCCATGTCGTCCCATTGCTCGTCGCTCATGGCGTCACGCTCGTCTTCGCTGCTGCTCTGTAACGACGCATACATGCAAAGCGAGGCTGCGTGAGACCACTGCATACACAAGCATCTGCGCAAGGAGCGAGAGCGTGCACATGCACCGCACCATGTTGCTTGTTGCTTTTGGAGCTGGTCAGTTGGATTTGAGCTCTACTCGGTCACCGGTTTATTTCACTATTGCGACGACTGGCATAGCGATCGACTCGTTGCCCTAGCTCATGCTCCTTCACCAAGTCCGATGCACTGAGGATGCCACGACACACGTCTTGATTGATGGACTTACGTTACTACAGCACTACACGATCGAGTCACGTCCTAAAGCGCACTCTCACTCACTCACTCACTCACTCACTCACTCACTCACTCACTCACTCACTCACTCACTCACTCACTCACTCACTCACTCACTCACTCACTCACTCACTCACTCACTCACTCACTCACTCACTCA
>JAASFL010000189.1:0-29614 GCA_023333735.1 Globisporangium takayamanum
ACTCGGTGTGCTCTTTAACGTCTGGGGACTGAGCGACCGCGACATTGTCGTCCACGCAGCGTGATGCAGCAGCACTCGCTCATGCGAACCAGTCGAATGGGATCGTGAAGCTCCCGTCTTGATCCAAACCAAACGACCGAGCAATACGGATCCATCGGTCATACAAAATGAACCACACGACGTCTCAGACCATGAGCTCTGGATCAATAGCAATAGACGTCCTGCACTTGGCTACACGTTCGTCTCTCAGTTCGTCTCACGCGGATGAACGGACGATCGCGTCGTTGTTTGGCGAGATGTCGATCGCTGTCGACTGCATGCTGTCGTCTGGGAGGTCGCTATCTGCCGCGCCAGTGGCTGCAAACACGTCGGGGTCGTACCAGTACAGCGTGCAGAGACATGGCGAGCACACGAGCGCTGCTGCGAGTGCAAACGGCGCGAGCAAGAGGTACCCCGACGCGCACAAGCACGTCGTGAACGCGTTGCGATACGTCGTTTCAAAGATCTTTGTGCACGGCGCGCAGCAGCAACAGAGGAGACTGAACGCCACCGCGAGCACGAACGCAGGCGGTCCGAAGACGAGGAAGAACACGCCACGTAGGAGCTTTGTTGACACGGTCTGCGCGGTCGTCTGCTCTTCGACTTCTGCCATTTGGTTGCCAGGACAGCCGCGGATGTTCCACCACTGCAGCAACACATGCATCGAGCGATAGCGATAGTGAGTACAAGCTGAGCAGTGCACTGTCGTTGGTCAAGACACTTGACCGACGTACCTGAAAGTGCTCAGGGAAGACTGTGTCGTCAATGACTTCGCGGCAGATCCAGCAAAAGCTCGTGTTACACACGACGCACTTCATCTGGTTGCACCCGCCTGCGCATCAGCAGCATCAGAGAGAGCCACACAGGCGTCACACACTGCACTAGGACGCTCGGACGCACAGATTCAATGGACGTACCGATCTTCTCGACAAAGTTGTTGCACCCAGGACAGGGCTTGGAGATCTCGTTGATCATTGCGTGGTTGAGCTTCTCGATCGCGACGATCTTCTTCTCGTACTCGGCGCACGTTCGACCGCGATGGGCTGTGCTATGGACAAAGCAGAACTCACCGCCGCAGGCTTCACAGACGCACTCGGGTGCTTCGCTCCCGCGATACACTTGCGAGTGGTCGCAGTGCGGACACTGCCGCGCGTTCTCGTGCTCTTTGTTAAACTTGAACTTGGTGTACTTGGCCCAGGCGTCAGCAGACACGACGGCGTGGATGTCGTCTGGGACGATCTCGTCACTGCACGCTGGCGCGTCGCCGTCTTGGTGGAAGCACGTCGGGTACACTTGACCTTCGCTGATCTTGAACTCGAGGTAGTTTGCCAAGCAGGCTTCGCAGAAGAGGTGGCTGCACTTGCGCAGCTTGTACGCTTTGCCCATCGACACGTACTCAAAGCAGATCTGGCACATGAACGTCTCCTCCATCGACAGCCCCAAGTAGCTCACGACAGACCGGAGCAAGTGCGGCATGGACTGTGAGAAGCTGCTGCTCGAGCGCTGGAGCGTCGGGATCGACTCGCGCATGGCGTCGCTCGCAGCGCCACTGCCAGATCGACTGCGCGGACCATGCGTGACAGTGCTGCTGTTGACTGAGACGAGCTCACTGTCACGGTCGCTTGTGCCAATGAGTGCGCGCACAGTCCGTCCAGACGCTTCACGGACAATGCGCGAGAAGTTGGCCCACGACGTGTCGTCGTCGACCGGCGGCTGCTGCTGCTTTGTACTTGAACGCTCGAGCATCGCGACGTCACTAATGGATATCCGGACTTCGTCTGCACTGTAGAAGCTGTCGCTCGTGCCGCCATCGCTGCGCTCCTGGACGTCGCGACTGGCAGTTGGAAGCGCCGAGAGTGCGAGCTCAATGCGCGCGAGACTCGCGTCAGCGAGTGCGTCCCACTTTGCTGGATGCTGCTGGCGCTGCTGCTTGAGCTGGTGCACGAGCCACCACCACTTGGTGCGCTCCTCTTCGCCACTGAACGCGTCTGTGGTCTGCAGCTTGCGCTCGAGCGCGAGTAAGAACGCGTTCACGTCGTGCGCTGCCTCGAGCTCCATTGACTCGATCGAGAGGCGATCGACGACGCTCTTGGCGCACCGTGGCGCAAATGCTACGAAAGCTGCAGATGCTGATACTACTGTGCTGTTGACTGCGCTGGAGCCGACGGTCATTGCTGTGTGCGCACCGTCGTCATCGGTAGCTTGGTCGTCGTCTGGTAGCGACGCAGACACGGATACAGTCGACGCCACGGACGACGTCGAGACCCACGCAAACTCGGACACCGACGCGCGCTCGAACGCATCGAGGAATGCAGCGATCTCTTGCTCGACAGTAGCACCAGTGTCATCCTGTTCGATCGCAGCAGGCGTCTTTGACAGCAGCGACGGCGACGGCGACCGCAACGCCATCATGCGCTCGCTCGGTGTTCAGGAACGACGTCGGATTTCTGTGATTGAACCTATCATGGACGTACAGTCAGCGCGAAATCATACGGACACCAAGCAAACGGAGAATTTTGCTCATTCAAATAGTGATATTTTGATTATCCCAGGAATAAGTTCATGGCATTCATTTTGTACGTTTTTTGTTTAGGATAAAACGCTTGATTGGCAAAGGTCAAGCGATCTCTTCGTAGTAATGGAACGAGCACGCCTCGATGATCCGTCTGCATCGTCGACGACGACGACACCGAGCATCCGCGGCGTCGTGTGGCACCCGAGCGTGGACTTGGTTCTGGTGCGTATGCGCTCTCGCTGCGTGTTATTATCACTTCGTGTGTGTGGACAATGCTTACATGCTGCTGAACATGTGTATGCAGATCTACTCGGACAAGGAGCTCTCATGGGCAAGCGCACAACCAAGAGTCCTTGTCACATTACCGTCGGAGCGCCGTCAAGTGTGGAAGGCGTGCTCATGGAGCCCAAATGGGCTGGCACTGACAGCGTACGCAGTGCGCGTCGTTGACAGCGATGACAGACTTGATACCTAGCGTGCTAACACTGCGTGCTGGCTGTTGCATGGTCAGTGTAACGAGTGCCGAAGTGTACGAGCTGTCATGGCGCAGCCTCGGCGAGCTGAGAGCGCTGGCAGCACCGTCGATTGACGTCTTCCAGTTGCATCAGCAGGCTCCACACACCGGGCCGAGCAAGTTTAGCGCGATCACTGCAGCTCTGCGCATTGCACCAGCACTGTGTGTGCTCACAACTGACACGCCACTGCTGCTGCAAGACGTGCTGTCGGAACCTGCGCTCGCACCAGTCGCAACGACAATAGCACGCTCCGAGCACTCGATCGAGGTCTCTTCGCACGCGAGCAGTCAAAACAGCAGATCGCTCATGCATATTCGCGAGTCTACGAGCACGCGATCGAGCTCTTCGTCTGCGCTGCTGCGTCACGAGGCGCCATCCACATCGACTGGTGCTGCCTCTGATGCGATTCTCGACCTCACGTCGCTGCGTGCAGCGCCATCATCGAGCGCATTGAGCTCGCTCCAGATCCTCAGTCGTCCTGTGGTAAGTGTCTGCGACTGCAGACCGCGTCTTTGCTCTCTATTGCTCTACCGCATGCAGTCGACTGATGGTGATGATATGTGCACTGCCGTCTCTGTTGTCTACGACTCGATGTGCTTTAGCCGAGCGCTGTGCATCGACCGCGCCACCACACACGTCCTGCGTCCCACGTGCTGCTCCTGACTCGGCACACGACAGACGACGACAGCACTGCGTGGCGAGTCACAAGCAGCGTCGTTGTGCCCAACTTGCCGACGCCAGACGTCCTTGCTGTGCAGGTACAGTCAGACAGACAGCGAGCATCGCAGGATGAACCGAGTGAATGGATCGTTGTCCTGAAGCTCGTATGCAGTGCGTGACTGACTGACTAGTGGGATGGCGACTCATCGACGGTGCGATGTGTGATCTGTGCTCGTGATGCAGGATGCGTGCATTGTCATTGGGAGCTCGCTGACGCACCGGATCGCTGTTGTGCGCATGACTGAGTCGCCCATGAGTGGATGGGAAGCAACAGTCACAGACGAGCTCGTACGTACATTGGACATTGCGTGTTGACAGCACAATGGAGTTTGGGGAGGGCATAGGATCGATCTAACACTGACACGTATGCTCTCGCTCTTACCTGACTGTCTGTTTGCTGGTGATGATGATCCTTTTTCTGAGCAGGAGCTGCCGTCCACGCACGTGTGCAGAGGACTCTTTGTCGCGAACTGGTCGCCGCTCTTGCAAGTCGCGTCGACGGAGAAAGTCAAGCGAGCAGGCTTCTTCCATGCTGCTGCACCAGAGCCGCAGCCGATCCACCTCTCCACGTTTGCGCTGCCTCATTGGGCTCAAGGTGCTGTGACAGCACCATCGCTGGCTTCACAGTGTGAAGCTACAGCTGCAACTTTGACAAAAGCAAAGGAGCTCGCTCCTGATGCTTCAGCGTCGCTGCAAGACGATCGCGACACTGAAATTGCCCGCAGCAGCAGCAGCGCGAAGGACAAGCTACAGGACCCACTCGCTGCGATTGCAGCGCAGCTCGAGACACTCCAGTGGCAGATGCATGCGCGCTTTGATAGCGTCGAGACTGCGCTGACGCAGTTGAGCACTCGCGTGGCGCAGCTCGAGCAGCGCACGACGTTGCAGTGACGTACAGACGCCTTTTCGAGCTTTGCGAGCGTCAACTGAAGCGCGCTTGATGATGCAAGGATCTGGTTCGCGAAAGCGCGTTGCGACAAGCAGCGAAATTGTATGGGAGCATGGGCTGGATTCTCGCTGTTTCCATCACTCGTTACCATCATTCCTGTCAAAACAGGTCGGGCTGTCGTCCTCTGACCCGTGTTGAAGATTCACTTTTAATTCCCATCTGTCGAATCTAGTTGTATGTGTTTGTGCGAATCGATATTCGAGTCGGGTCGACAAATTCGATCGTGTTGACCATGACCCGGCCCATATTTGCGGATTCCGCTTATCTCACTAAAACAGATAGCAAGTTTGAGAAACCTTGCTCAAAACGGGTCGTTTGTTCGAACCCGCGGGTTCGAAATGCTAAAATAGCACACCCTCAAAACAATCAAGCGTCCGCTCATTTCATTCTGCAACAAGACTCGAGACCAGCAAGCACAAGCAAGGAAGCTAGACATCATGGGCCGCTCGCGTTCGTCCCGTTCCGCCCCTGCGCCAGCGCGCCGCGCTCCTGCCCCTGCGCAGCCAAAGCGCCCGGCGCCTGCGCCAGCAAAGACCCAGCAGGCTCCTGCGCCAGCTCCAGTGCAGCAGAGCAGCGGCGGCGGCATGCTCGGCGGTCTCATGGGCACGGTTGCCTCTGGCATGGCGTTCGGCACGGGCAGTGCGATCGCGCACCGTGCGGTCGGCGCCGTCGCGAACTCGTTCGGCGGCTCGTCGGAGGCCGAGCAGGCCGAGCCAGTTGCGCAGGCAGCTGAGCCAGCGCAGGCGCAGGCGCAGCCGCAGGTGTGCTTCCGCGACCAGAAGGCGTTCCTCGACTGCCTCAACGTGAACCAGAACGACATCAGCTCGTGCCAATTCTATTTAGACCAGTTCAACCAGTGCAAGCAGCAGAGCGCCTACATGTAGGCGACTTTGTCTGCCGGCCCGCAGCGTGAAGCAGTCCGTCGGTGTGCACACGTCCTCGTTTCGTTCCAGTGGCGACAACTTGCGCGCAACGAAGATCGTGACACCAAGCAAACGTATGCGCTCTCGACTGCTGACTGAACATTCAAGCGCTGCGGTCCAGCGTCGCTGCTTCCTCTCTTGCTCTCATCACCAGACACGACACCCAGCGTCTTTAGTTGCAGTCGATGTGAGTGAAGACGATGGACTCGAACGTCGGAATAGAGAGAGTGAGCTGTTGGAAGCACTATGCGACGCCTTAGAACATGTGCATTTGGATCTATAAGCCCACTCCGCAACTACAAAACAACGTGCACAGAGCATTGGTTCATGCGAGCAGCGGTTGATGTGTGTGACTTGTGGATGGATGTCATGCAGTGGCAAACTAACTTGTACATCGTTGACATCACAGCGACAATGAAGGACATGAGCATATCAACCTGGATGATGTGCGCAGACGTCTCCAAGCACCACACGCACGCACACGAAAAGATCGCGAGCTGACAGCGATTCGCGACGAGCTCGTGGTCGTGGGACGACGAACTCGCTGCAGCACCAGCGCCATTGCCAACGAGCTCGACGAGCTAAACGATCAACCCACAGCATGTCATGCGGATCGCATCGCTCGCATGCACGAGTGCTGTTCGATAATCTTGCGCAGACAAACGTGCGTGTGTTCCCTGCTTTCCCCAGGTTCAACCCACGCAGCTTAATGAGCGCAACATGGCCCATATGAGATCACCTCGTCTCGACACCACCACGCACCGAGCAGCATGTGCGTAGAAACATCCGACCGGTCGAGAGACGGCGACGTCTCGTGATGAAGAAGGCGCTTGAAGACGCCTGTCCAAGCGCTCTCATACAAACAAGCACACATCGATCATCATTGCCATGACCATCCTGATCGATCATCGGCTAGCTAAGGAAGTCTTTGAGAGCGACAGGGACGCGCGACGAAAACGAAAGATTGGGCTCGACTACTGCTACCTACTCGATCGAGTAGATTCAACACACGACATCCCACCGCTGCAAAGTTGGCTGTGTGCGTTTGCTTGCCGCGGAGCGTCGTCGCACAATACGTTGATACATGTACATACAAGTGCTAGCCGTACATTCACACTACCGATACGATCTAATGCGCTCGTATGTGTGAGGACGACGACATCCAAATCCTGCATGCGGTCGAGACCCACTTGCGATCCTGCGCTTTTTCGTGCACACAATCGGGAGCGCGAGCGAATGCGAACGTGTTCTGTTACAAAAAGAGACAATGGCACAAAAAACCTCGCGTGTTTCTGGTAAGACCTCGCTTTGACTTGTCATTTGTATGCGGCATACACTGCGCGAGATGCGAATGCCGCCTCTCAACGCATGTGCTCCACTCGTTTGGGTTGGCTCGCGCGTGCTCTTTGGCTCCCTTTGCGCCTTCCTGCCTTCATGGACGCCTGTGCTCCTGCTGCTCTGTTGGCTCGCGCTGCTGCTGCCATTTCCTTTTTTGGCTAGGAAAGCCACCTCGCAAGCCCTCCCCTTCCCGGTCGCCGTCTCCCCGCAGCACCACACCCCCCGCAGCAACCATGGTGAACTTCACGGTCGACCAGATGCGTGAGATCATGGACTACACGACGAACATCCGTAACATGTCGGTGATTGCCCACGTGGACCACGGCAAGTCGACGCTCACGGACTCGCTCGTGTCGAAGGCCGGTATTATCTCGGCCAAGCACGCCGGTGAGGCGCGTTTCACGGACACGCGCGCCGACGAGCAGGAGCGTGGTATCACGATCAAGTCGACCGGTATCTCGATGTTCTTTGAGTACGACATGGACGCCGGTGACCTCGCGAACGCCAACAAGGTCGCGGGTGTGACGCAGGAGCAGGCCGACGCCGCTGCCGCTGCGACTGAAGTCACGATCAACAAGAACTCGTACCTGATCAACTTGATCGACTCGCCGGGTCACGTTGACTTCTCGTCGGAGGTCACGGCCGCGCTTCGTGTGACGGACGGTGCGCTCGTCGTCGTCGACTCGATCGACGGTGTGTGCGTGCAGACCGAGACGGTGCTCCGCCAGTCGATCAGCGAGCGTGTGAAGCCAGTGCTCATGCTCAACAAGGTCGACCGTGCGCTCCTCGAGCTCCAGCTCGGCCCGGAGGACTGCTACCAGGCGTTCAACCGCGCTGTCGAGACGGTCAACGTGATCATTTCGATGTACAACGACGAGGCGCTCGGTGACGTGCAAGTGTACCCGGACCGCGGCACGGTCGCGTTCGGCTCGGGTCTCCACCAGTGGGGCTTCACGCTCAAGAAGTTTGCGCGCATGTACGGCCAGAAGTTCGGCATTGAGGAGAAGAAGATGATGGAGAAGCTCTGGGGCGACTGGTACTTCGACGCGGACAACAAGAAGTGGACGTCGCGCAACAACGCGCAGGGCACGCTCAAGCGCGCTTTCTGCCAGTTCATCATGGACCCGATCATCAAGATGTTCGACGCGATCATGAACGACAAGAAGCAGAAGTTCGAGAAGATGATGAAGGCGGTCGGCGTCGAGCTCAAGTCGGACGAGCGTGACTTGACTGGCAAGCCGCTCCTCAAGCGCGTGATGCAGCGCTGGCTCCCAGCTGCTGACGCCGTGCTCGAGATGATTGTCGTGCACCTGCCGTCGCCAGTGACGGCGCAGCGCTACCGTGTCGACACGCTCTACGACGGTCCGCTCGACGACGAGTGCGCGAACGCGATCCGCAAGTGCGACGTGAACGGTCCGCTTGTGATGTACGTGTCGAAGATGGTGCCGACGTCGGACAAGGGCCGCTTCTACGCGTTCGGCCGTGTGTTTGCCGGTAAGATCGCGACGGGCCAGAAGGTCCGCCTCCTCGGCCCGAACTACGTCCCGGGCAAGAAGACTGACCTCTGGGTGAAGAACATCCAGCGCACGGTCATCATGATGGGTCGCTACGTCGAGCAGACGCCGGACATTCCGGCCGGTAACACGTGCGGTCTCGTCGGTGTCGACCAGTACTTGCTCAAGTCGGGTACGATCACGACGTCGGAGACGGGCCACACGATCCGTACGATGAAGTTCTCGGTGTCGCCGGTCGTGCGTGTCGCCGTTGAGCCAAAGTCGGCTTCGGACCTCCCGAAGCTCGTGGAAGGCATGAAGCGTCTCGCGAAGTCGGACCCGATGGTGCTCTGTTACACGGAGGAGTCGGGCGAGCACATTATCGCCGGTGCCGGTGAGCTCCACTTGGAGATTTGCTTGAAGGACCTCCAGGAGGAGTACATGGGCTGCGAAGTCAAGATCTCGGAGCCGGTCGTGTCGTACCGTGAGACGATCACGAGCGAGTCGTCGAAGACGATGCTCTCGAAGTCGCCGAACAAGCACAACCGTTTGTTCTGCGTTGCGCAGCCGCTCGGTGACGACCTCACGCAGGAGCTCGACGAAGGCAAGGACGAGGTGTCGCCGCGCTACGACTTCAAGCTCCGTGCGCGCTACCTCGCGGACAACCACGGCTGGGACGTCACGGACGCGCGTAAGATCTGGGGCTACGGCCCAGACGGCACGGGCCCGAACCTCTTTGTGGACCAGACGAAGGGTGTGTCGTACCTGAACGAAATCAAGGAGTCGGTGCTCAGCGGCTTCAACTGGGCCACAAAGGACGGTGTGCTCTGTGAGGAGGTCGTGCGCGGCATGCGCGTGAACATCCTCGATGTCGTGCTCCACGCCGATGCGATCCACCGTGGTATGGGCCAGATCCTTCCGACGACGCGCCGTGTCGTGTACGCGTGCCAGCTCGGCTCGTCGCCGGCGCTCATGGAGCCGGTGTTCCTCGTCGACATCACGTGCCCGCAGGACGCGATGGGCGGCTGCTACGGTGTGCTCACGCGCCGCCGTGGCCACGTGTTCTCGGAGGAGCAGCGCCCGGGTACCCCGATGGTGCAGATGAAGGCGTACCTCCCGGTGAACGAGTCGTTCGGCTTCACGGCCGACCTTCGCCAGAACTCGGGCGGCAAGGCGTTCCCGCAGTGCGTGTTTGACCACTACCAGGTCGTCGTCGGTGACGCACTCGAGGCGAACACGATGGCGGGCAAGCTCGTCGTCGGTGTGCGCACGCGCAAGGGTCTCTCGCCGGACGTGCCGCCACTTGACCGCTACTACGACAAGCTGTAAACGGGCTCCCGAAGATCGCTGAGTGTTTGGGCGACGGCGTCGCTCAGCGCAGTCGCAGCTGCAGCGGCACAGAAGCTGCAGGCGAGTGCGCTGAGCGCGCAGTTCGCGAGCGTCTTCGCCCGTCTTATGTAGATTTTCCCCCATCAGCTTAACTTGCAACACAACCTCGGTTGTCTCTGTCTTGACAAGTTCTTGTTCGTGTTGCCTTGCTTTGCTCAAGTTTGGCGAGTCGAAGCAACTTGGACTTTGTATACTTCGCTGACGACACCTTCGCAAGTGTAGTTGTGCTACCAATCATCCAGCTCGACTTACTTGCTTCTGTTGTTGCTGCTTGCGATGTGTCGATGCAGCAAGTCCAAGTTGCTTCATGAACGCAGCGACTGTGCGCTTGATGTCGTCGCGTGTCGCCGAGCGCTCGAGCCCAACGAGTTCGCGCAGCTCGAGCACAAAGCGCGTTTCGCGGCGACTCGACTCGAGCAGACGCTGGTGGCAACATGCACACACGAGCAAGCTTTGGTTTAGCGATCACCACTGTTGATGCTGTTGCAGCTTTGACAGGACCAGGACGTACCACGACTGTCGGTTCGAGCTCGTCTGTGTGCTTTGCCTGCAAGAGCGACATGAGCGCAAAGAGCGTGTCGAACACTGTGCTCGCACTTGGCGACTGCGTCATGTGCTTTCGACGCGCGGCGAGCTCGACTGCAACATCGTTGACCAGGCTCAAGAGCTGCTCCATGTGATGATGTGAGGCACCTTGCGATAACGACAACCAATACCAAGGTCACTCGACAGGACACACACGTACTTGTTCGAGGTCTCGATGCGCAAGACGAGCATGAGACGACGCACTTGGGAGCTCAAACGCTGACCGCTTCTGTGCATCACACAGTTGTTCACACAAGTCGCATTGTGTGAGATTCAGTCCATCGCTGCTTGGAGCTGACTGCAGTAGCATCACGTACCGTGCTGTTGTCTTGAAGCGACGACAAAGTCGCTTGGAGCCTGCGCAGAAAGCGCTGAAAGAGTGGGACAAGACTCGCACGGCGACTCGCAGCTTGCACGGCGCTTGGGAGCACACTCACGTCTGATACGTCCAGCACATAGCAGCACGTCGCAACGATCTCGGAGCAGAGCAAGCCGACTCGGCGCTCAAGTGCACGCTTTGTCTCCTTGCTTTCGCTGTCTTGCGCTGCGAGTGCGGCTGGGTCAAGCACCAAGTAACACCGCAGCGACGGATCATCCAAGTACGCGCGGTGCATTGCGCTTCGTGACCTGACGGATGATGACTGCGGTGGCGGTGGCTGTGGATCGTCGTTCTGAGGCGCTCGGACAGTCTTCGTCTCAACGCGGAGCCACCGCAGGACCTTGTCAATGCGAATGCGCTCTGTCAGTTTCTCACTCGCAAGCGGCTCAAGCACTTGGACGTCGCTCTTCGTTACTGCTTGTTGCTCAGCTGCATCTGCTGCTGTGTGGATCACGTTACTCGCATCGGTGGCGGTCGGTCGCTGAGGTTGACGCTTTGTCTTGCGCTTCTCAAGCTGCTGACGAAGGCTCTCGACCTCGAGCTCTGCTGTCTGTGTCCACGCAAGACAGATAGCGGCAATCAGTTACACAAGTCTGAGCATATGTACATGCTAGCTCTGTGTGACGATGCACCATGAACTGGCGCCGTGTCGGTCGCGTCTGGAGCTGGTCGCGTAACTTGGCGTTCTCGCGTCCGATGGCAATGATCATCTGCGTCTGTTGCATTAGGAAGCGTTCGAGGCCGTCCAAGAGACTCGTTGATGATACTGCGATGGGAGTGTGTTCTGCGTCGATTGCGGATCGCAGCTGATGCCATGGAGCACTCGTGCACTGGCATTTGTGCTGCAGCTCTGCTCGAAGCGCCTGTATCCACGCGTCGGACGCAAATGCTGCATTGTCAGCGCAGTCAGCGACGTCTTGGCCATTTGCATACGTTTGCTCAGTCGTCGCATTAGCAGCAACGAAGGCATCGAGCTTGGTCTGCTGCGCAGCGAGCTGCAGCTCGAGTCGATGAACGCGGCTCGCATAGCGCGTGACATCATTGCGCGCGTGCTAAGTAAGCAAGCAGCGAACAGCAGCAGCAAACGTACATGAAGCAGCAATGTGTGAGCAAGAGGTAACAGAGAGCACACGTATAGCGAGCACAAGGCAACCTGGAGCTGGGCTCGCAGCGCGCGCACTTCGTCATGCATCATTGCCATGACGATCTGATCTTGATCTTGATCTTGAAGCTCTTGAACACGCGGCACTCCCTTTTTTATCGCACTATCCAGCTTTCACTTAGAGTGGAGTTTCTCGCAGCTCAGTCGCTCATCATTCTCAAGACATAGTTTGATCAAGTGAAATACATCCTAATGGGTTCCTGCGTGTGACACTGACAACGCACCTAGAATCATCACCATCACATCGTCGTCGAGACGACTGCCATCACATTGGTCGGTCGCGCGCGCCTCATTCCTTGGTCACCGTCGTCTCGCTCACGACCACTACGACCACCTTCACATACATACACACGAAACACACAATGGGTCGCCAGCTCTTTGGCGCGCGCGAAGACGCGCTCTGGCACGCGGCCAAGAAGCTCGACGACGCGCAAGTGAAGTCGCTGCTCCTGAAAGACCCGACGACACCGCAGCTCAATCGATGTCACGCAAGCAAAGGCACGACGCCGCTCATGGTGGCGTGTCGGAACAAGAAGCGCCGCGCAGGTGACCGCACAGGTCTCGTTGTGCAGTACTTGCTCGAGTTTGGCGCAGACGTGGACGTCGTCGACCGCACGGACCACAAGAACACAGCGCTACACTACGCGGCGTATGCGAACGCGTCGATCGCAACCGAGTACTTGCTCCACGCTGGTGCAAATGCGTTTGCACTCAACCAGCGCGGCCACACACCGCTTGACGTTGCGCGCTTGCGTGGCCGCAAACAAGCGGCAGGTGTGCTCACGCACCACCTCTCGATCAAGAGCGGCTGGCTCGACCTCGCCACGAGCTCGCTCCTGCCGCTCTGGAAGCATCGGTGGTGCGTCCTGCTTGCGTGTAACGCCGACCGCACGCGCTTTGAGCTCTGCGTGTTCCACGACCCGAGCGACGCACTGCCCGAGCACGTGATGCACATTGACCCAGCGTCACGCGCTGAGCTCGTCGCTGGGTCCACGAGCCGCGTCGCGTCGTGGCTCGACAAGCCGTACATGTTCACACTCGACCGGCCGCTCGTGCACCAGGGCATCTCAGGTCGTCGGTTCAGTCGCGACCTTGCTACAGGTCTCACGCACGGCCACGGCACTGTGCAAGTGAAGAACGTCCAGTTCGCCGCTGAGAGTGAGCAGAGCCGCTATGCGTGGATGGCGCAGCTCGGGAACGGCGCGCACCTCGCACCGACGCCGACTGTGTTTGCGTCTGCGCCACTGGCGAGCAGCTTTGTCCACGATGCGAGTGTGAGTCTCGACAGCAGCAACAATGGCAGTGCACCGCTGTCGCCGCTGCGGCCACAGCCAGCGCCATCTGCACCAGCGCATCGGAGCTCGAACTTTGATCTGTTCATTGCGCCACTCAGTCGACCGTCGTACAGTGCGAGCAGCACCACCACGAGCTTTTCGCCACCACCGCGCGCGCATCTCGAGTCGCCGATAACGATCGTCCCAGCGTTCAGTGACTTGTCTGTGGCGTCATCGGCGACTGAAGCGATGGGCATGCGGACGCCACCGCCGTCTGCACCGTCGTTTCGATCGAGCGACGCTGGGTACTACCGCGGTCCTGGCTCGCACGTCAGTACACTGGACGCCTCGTTCACATCGTCGACTGCTGGTGGCGCAGTGGCCGCACGCAGCAGCAGTGTCGAGACATTCGAGGCTGCTGCACCAGCCACACAAGCAGTTGGACTTGGCGCTGCGAGTGCCAGTGCTGCAAGTGGACCGCCGCCACCACCAGCAGCACCAGGCGCCAAGATTGGCGGCAGTGGCCAAGACTGCGTCATTTGCATGGACGCTGTGCGCGACGCAATCTGCGTGCCGTGTGGCCACATCGCTGGGTGCCACGCGTGTCTCGCAGCGATCAAGCGCCAGAGCGGCAGTCAAGCATGTTGTCCCATCTGCCGCGCACTCGTGCACTCGGTCGTCAAGATCTACGACTGCTAGTGACGCACATACACATCGCCAGTGACTATGAAGAACATGGACGTCTCTCAGCTCGCACTGCATCACCACTGGGAAGGATGAGACGCTCGTGTGCCTAGGGCGGAGTGTAATGCACGTAGCTATATGATGATTCACTCCTGTCGGTCTCTTGGACGACGTCCTACACGGTCGACTGACTGTCTCGTCGTCCCACACACTTCTTCTCACTGCCCAGCTTGGTCGTCGAGCTGAACGATCGACCTGCCTACTTGCGGTTCGTCCGTCGCTTGCCGACGTTGTTGCTGTAGCGGTCGACTGCGTTGCGCTTGTTGCGCTTCGCCATGAGCTTCGGGTCAAGCGGAATGTACGCGTACGGCTCGAGCTTGCCCTTCTTCTTCATGTCGCCGCCTGCCTTCTTTGCGCGGTACTCCTTCCCAGCGTCGTCGTCGCCGCGCTTGCGCTTTGGCGTCTGCTTGCCGCTGTGGAGCCCCATCTTCTCGAGCTGCGACGCGACGTCCATCTTGATCTGCTCCTCGTCGTCGCTGTCGTCGCCGTCCATGTTGGCGTCGTTGTCTGGGATGATCATCCTTTGAGGCGTTGTTTGGATAGAGAGAGAGCAAGCACAGGTAGGAGTCAGTGAGTCAGTGAGTGAGTCGACACTGCTGGCAAGCGCCACAGCCCAGTTCACGACAACAAAGAGAGTGAGAGACGCACCGGCCGTCCTTGGACATTTCAAAGTCCTCGTCGTCGTCGCTGAGGTCGTCGTCGTCAGCGGCGTAGACGTTCTTCACAGCGGCGCTCGAGTCGAGAAAGTCGACAATGTCGTCGTCGTCTTCGTGAATGACCTTCTTCTTCTTGTGCAAGTCCTTCTTGCGCTTCAGTGCTGCGCGAACGGCTGCGTCGTTGCCACCGACCGACTCGTCGTCGTCGTCTTCGTCGTCCGAGTCGGCCATGAACTCTTCAAACGTCCCCTTTGCGTCCTTCTTCGCGCCTGGCCCTTCCGCTTTCTTCTTGTCTTCGCGCTCTTTCGTCTTCTTGATGTGCTTGATTAGCGCACGGTCCTCCTCGGGCACGAGCGCAGCGACTTCGTCGTAGCCATACTTGCGGCAGAGCTTGATGAGGATGATGCGCGTCTTGGCGCGGAAGCGGTTCTTGCTCTCACCGATCCACACGAGCAAGCCGTTTGTGATGTCGGGGAGGAACGCGCGGAGCTGCTCCTTCGGGAGCATCGCAATGCCGAGCTTCATGAACCCGATCACGCTCTTGATCACCTCACGCGCCTTCTCGTGCAAGAGCATGAGCACAGTCTTGAGGAGCTCAGGCATCGCCGCCTGGATCACGGCCTCGGTGCGGCCAAACTCGAATACGAGGCGACTCAGACACACGACCGAGGCACTGCGCATGTGCGGCGTGCGCGCAGCGAGACCACCGAGGACCATCTGGAGGTACTCCATCAAGCCAGTCGCAGGGTGCTTGGCGCGCATGAGGTTCGCCATTGCAACGAGGAGCTCGAACGCCGCTTCACGGGCTTTGCCGTTCGCCTCCTTTGTGCACAGGATGATCTCGCCGACGAGGCTTGGGATGAGGTTGTCGACGTTCACGTCCTGCGCGTCGACCATGGCGTTGATGAGGTGCACGAGGCAGCGCAGGCGCATCTTCTTCGCTGGGATCGAGCACGTGAGGAGCGACTCACAGATCGACTCGGTCATGTCCTTGAGGTTCGACTCGGTCGTCATGAACGACGGGTGGTGGTCGCAGATGCTCACGAGCACAGCGTACGACCGCTTCTGCATCGCACCGTCCGTGTCGTCGAGCAAGTACGGCTTGATGACGCGGTAGAGCAAGTTGATGTTGTCCATGTCCATGTGCGAGATGAGCGTC
This sequence comes from Globisporangium takayamanum, assembly GCA_023333735.1. NCBI lineage: Eukaryota > Oomycota > Peronosporomycetes > Pythiales > Pythiaceae > Globisporangium > Globisporangium takayamanum. The sequence continues at coordinate 15,841 of JAASFL010000189.1, forward strand.
ATCGCAAGGCTCATCTGCACGTGCGCCGTGTGCTTGCACTTGGTCAGCGCCTTGACGTTCACGGGCTTGCTCTCGTCTTTGCTCGCAGCCTCCATGCGCTTCGCCTGCGTCGTGGCTTCCAAGAGCTTCTGCATGATCTTCTTGAACGTTGTCGTCACGAACGCCGGCTCGGCGAGCGACGCAAAGCCTTCGACGGTGTCCATGAGACTGCACAGAGAGAGAGAAGGACAGGGTCAGCATACAGAGCCGCATAGTCACGGCTGTCAAGCGCAGCGATGAACGTACATCTGGGACTTCTCGGCGTCCTTCTCGGGGTCGAGCTCTTCGACAAAGCTGATGAGCAGCGGGAGGTACTTGCTCGCGTACTTGCCAAGCGCAGCGCGGTCACGCGCGAGCTTCTCTTCGTCGACTTCAGTCTCGTCGTCGTCGTCGTCGTCCTCAACGTCGTCGTCTTCGTCGTCTGCGTCGTAGTGGTCGCGGTTCGCCTTGAGCGCGCGCGTCTTCTTCACGAGCGCCTGGAGACCTTGGCAGACCGAGAGCCGCAGCTCGGGGTACCGCTTGTCCGCCATAGCGTTCGCAAGGACCTTGGCGACCTTCTTAAAGTTCGTGTCAATGTCGATGGCGTTCGCACAGAAGCTCGGGAAGAGGTCCCAGAGCTGCATCGTGAGCATCTGGTACTTCTTCACTTCGAGTGGCGTCGCGCTCTCGTCGCGCGTCTTCACTTCGCAGTCGCGCGCGAACGCGAGCATCGTCGACGCAAAGAACGCGAGCTCGCACGGGAACGCCCGGAGCGCGTCTTTGAACACTGGCAGGAGCCACAGCCGCGACTCGCGGATCACGCTCGTGGGGTGGTCAAGTGGCACAATGTCGAGGAACGCGCGCGGTCCGATCGCACCTACAGCAGCGCCAGCGACTTGGGCAAACAAGTCGGTCAGGTCTCTGTTGTCACCGCCGTTGCGTCCTGGCATGTTCTCTGCTGCTTCGTGGAGCTCGCAGCACGTGATGAGGATCGGGTCGAGCGCAGGGTGACTCGCTGGGCCGTAGAACGAGAAGAGACTCGCGAGGAGACTGAAGATGTGCTTCCACGCGCCTTGGAAGCGCAGCGTCATGAGGCTCTGGAGCGACGAGAGGATACGCGCAATGTCCGTGAACGTCGCTTCCTCTTCCAGCACTGTCGCCGAGATGCACCGCGTGAGGATGTACACGAGCGACCGCGCCGTTTGCTTCTGGATCTTCTGCGCCGCGCTCTCAAAGTGCGCACAGACGTTTACGACGACGCGCGGCAAGAGCTCGCGCGCCATCGGTTCGTTCAGCTTGTGCAGGCGCACGAGCGCTGTCTCGACAATGCGGACAGCGAACGCGCCGAGGTCGTGGTCGTGCACGGTGCTGCCATCGGCACTGAGGACCGTTGCGAGGATCTTCGCGAGCGTGTCTTGCGTGAGCTTCGACTTGGACTCGCGCGTCAAGGCATCAAAGGCTTCGTACGTCACGATCCGGAGGTTCTTCACAGACGAGTTGATGTACTTGCAGAGTGCGTCAACGAGCGACGACACGACCTTCTTCTGCAGCAGCGGCAGCGCAGTCTTGAGGAACCCAATGAGCTGCACGAGGCGCGCTTCGTCCTTCGAGCTCGATGCCGCAAAGACGTTCTCTGCAAAGCTCGCAATGTGCGTCGAGAGCGCGTCGCAGTTGTGCTCGGCGTGGAGCGTGAGGATGTCGGTTGTCCACTTCTGACCGCCCTTGCGGATCTTTGGACGCGCGTCCGTGGCGAGGGCGAGCAAGAGCTGGAACGCCTTGAGCACATCGGGACGGCTCCAGACCGACGCAGACGGCTCCTGCGCGAGCAGCACGAGACCGAGACACGCACTCGCTGAGCGTAGGAGTGCGCCTTCACCGTCGGCTTCCTGGAGCACGCGCACGAGGCACTTGGCGATCGCGCTGTACTTGGCGCGCAGCACGGCCTCGGGCACAACGGGGAGCACGAGCGCAAGGAGCTGCGTGATCTCCTGCTGGTGCGACGCGGCAGCAGACTCGAGCGCAGTCATGAGCGCCGCAAAGTACTCGACGTTCGAGATCGGCTTGCTCGAGTCATTGCCGCGGCGCTCGTAGATCACGTCTGTGATCGCACTGAGGACGATGTTGAGCTTGGCTTTCTGCGGGTGGTTGCCGCCGGCGTGCTTGCGCAGCTCCGTGAACGGGTCCATCGCTTATGTATGTATATGTCTAGCAGCAGCAGCAGATCGACCGGTCGGTGCAGATGCAGCACGAGCGAACGAGCGAGCGAGCGGTGTCGACGGGCAAGCGAGCGATTGCTGGCGCAGAATGCGAGGTGCTGGTGGCGACGAGTGACAAGCAAGAAGCTCGAAACGACATGGGCGAGCGATTGGTTGGCTCCAATTGAACTTGAAATTCGTATCGCTCGTATAGAGATACATTATTAGCTTTACACGATACAAGAGCAAAGAGTACCGTGATGTTCACGTGAATATAAAAATCAAGGTGCCGAGCTTTGCGATTTAAATCATCTTGAAATTTGTATTGCTGTGAACATCACGGTACTCTTTGCTGTATCGACATCGACAACATCGACCATCGACCTCCCCCTCGACCATCGACCTCGACATCAACCACATCACGACAACGAGCAACGAGCAGGAGTAAGGAGCTGCTCGCTTGTCCTCCTCCTGTCTGTTGCGACTGCTCTCGCTCTGTATCATCAGCATGCACAGCACGTCGTCGCCACCACGACGACACGCGCGGCGGTTGCTGCTGCCGCTCCTGCTCCTTGCGCTCGTGTTTGCAGCAGCGCACGTCGAGCGCACATCTGCTGCAGCCGAAGCTGTAGAAGCTGCACACGCAGTCGCAGCAGCAGTCGGGCCGCCGCGGGAAGTCGTCAAACCGGGATCAACGACGAGCCGCTTTGCGTACGTGACTGTGCACTACGAAGGCACGTCGCGCGACGCCGAGTACGTCCTCGGGATCCAAGTGCTCATGCAGTCGATCAAGCTCACGGGCACACCGTACGACCTCGTCGTGCTCGCGTCCGACTCGGTCTCGGACGAGTCGAAGCGGATCTTCCGGTCCATTGGCTGTCGCGTGATCGACGTTGCGAACATTGAGAACCCGTTCTTAGGCGGCACGTTGCGGAACAAGAACTTCATCTACACGCTCAACAAGCTCCACGTCTGGAACTTGCTCGAGTACGAGCGCATCGTGTACCTCGACGCCGACAACGTCCTCATCCGGAACGCCGACGAGCTCTTTCTCTGCGGCCACTTCTGCGCCGTGTTCATGAACCCGTGTCACTTCCACACCGGCTTGCTCGTCGTGACGCCGAATGCCGACGAGTACCAGCGCTTGCTGCGCGCACTTGGCCACCTCGAGTCGTTTGACGGCGCAGACCAGGGCTTCCTCTCGTCGATGTACAGCCAGGACCTCCGCCGCGCGCAGCTCTTTAAGCCCAGTCGGGCACAGGAGATGCAAAAGAACCTGCCGACTGGCATGCGCTTGCCAGTCGGGTACAACATCAACCACAAGTACTTCTACGAGCAGTACCACTGGAAGCTCTTCTACTTGCGCCACTTTGCGTCCATGACGTCGCCGATCAGTCCCGTGAAAGTCGTCGTTGAGTCGGCGCGTGGGATCCCTGCAGTGACAGTCGGGTTCCCCATGGCACCAGTGCTCAAGCCGTGGTACTGGTGGGCCGCGTTCTTCCTCGACCTCCACGCGATCTGGCACGACATCCGCGCAACGCTCCCGAGTGACCAAGAGCACTACGCCCGCGAAGAAGCAGCGAAGACGATCGTGCGCTTTGTCGCGTGGCTCGCGCTCCTCACTGCAGTGCTCTATGCGCTCAAGCTGTCGCTGCCAATGGCGCAGCTCCGCCAGCGCTGCGCCGACCTCGCAATGCGCAACAACAAGTACGCGCGCTATGCGTACTTGCTCCTGCGCATTGTGCTCGTTGCGATTGCTGCGCGCCTCGCACCGCGCGGCGTCCATCCGCTCGCACCGGTGCACTACGGCTACCTCCTCACCGTCGTCATGAACGTCTTCTTGCTGCTCTACACGGCGTGCGTCTTGTCGAACTTCTGGTGTCCCGCGAGCCACATCAACATGCCGCCGGTGCTGTACGTCCCGCGCTTCTGGACGTACGTCGGCATGACGCTCGTGTTTGAGCTCGTGCTCGTGTGGCTCAGCACGTGGTCGCTCTTCCCGAACGTGCTCTGGCGCCTCGTGTGTCTCTTCACGACGATCTTCCTCCTCGGCGTCTGGCAAGTCCAGTTCTTCAAGCTCAGCCTCAAAGCCGAGTTTGGCGGCAAGAAGGAGCGTCTCCGGAGTCTCTAGGACGTCGCTGACGATCGCACGAGCAGCTCTAGTGAGTCCGTTGGTCTCACTGGCGACTGCAACGAGCGACTAGCGAGGCCCACGCGTTCATATTTATGCAGAGAAGAGAGAGCAAGGCGTCCCATGCGTGAGGCGATGGCAGTGCGGCTAGTGCTGCTGTTGATACGCTCGCGTGGACACGCAAGAGCGAGAGCGAGAGCGAGAGAGACCCAGCAGCGAGATTGAGCGTGTGTGTGGGGCGACCTAGCAAAGTGTAGAGAGCTGTATGAGAGCGAGCGAGAGACGTGGCGCATTGCAAGTACGTGCGTAGCAGACTACGTGGACCAGAGGCGGAACGTGCAGTCGGAGCTCGAGGACGCGAGGAAGCGTCCATTTGGCTCAAACTTGACGCACTGTGAGAAGTTGAAGCCGTTGCGTTCGATAGAGAAGAAATAGAGGGAGCGTCAGTGTCCACCGGTGCGCGACAGTTGAAGTTGCAGATCAAACGTACCTGCACAGGTCCGTCGTGGCCTTTGAGCTCCGACACGAGCGAGTCGGTCTTGAGACTGAAGAGCTTGACAGTGCTGTCGTCGCTTGCGCTCGCGAGCACTTTGCCGCTGCGGTCGAACGCGACGCTGTTGAGCGGATGCTGGCCGCCATCGAGCGTCGCGCGCTCCGCGACCATGCGGACGTCCCAGACTTTGACAAAGCCGTCGGCGTCGCACGACGCGATCGTGTCGCCTGCGAGCGAGAACGCGACGCTGTTGCACGCGTTCTGGTGGCCGTAGAACGTCTGGACACAGAGCCCTGAGCGGAGGTCCCAGATCGAGATCGTCTTGTCGCCAGAGCCCGTGCAGACGTTGTTCGCGTACGGCTGGGAGCAGACGGCGTTGACCGAGTCGACGTGGCCGCGGAACGTCTTGCGGCACTTGCCTGTTGCGAGGTCCCAGAGCTTGCACATGTGGTCCATCGACGCGCTCACTAGGAAGTCGCCGTCGTGGTGGAACACGCTCTCCCACACAGGATGCGAGTGGTCTGCAAGCGTGAGCGAGCACGACGCGCTCACAAAGTCCCAGAGCTTGACTGTGTTGTCCCCAGACGACGTTGCAACGTGCGTCCCGCGCGGGTGGAACGCAATGCCAGCGAGCCAGCTCCGATGACCTTCGCCGCTCATGATGAGCTCGCAGTTCGGGACAGACCAGAGCTTCCACGTCTCGTCGTCCGAGACTGTCGCGACGATCGGGTTCTTTGGGTGGAACGCGATCGCAGCGATCGAGTTGCCGTGACCCTGGCACGTCTTCGCGAGCTCCATGCGCTCGACGTTCACAGGCTCAAAGCGCTTGTCCAAGAACGGGTTCGCACCATCGTGGGTCGGGATCTTCGTCTCGCCGTCGCGGCTCTTGGTCGACGACGGCGGCTTCTTTGACGTCTTGGCGTTCGCTCCAGACGCTGCACTTGCGTCCTTTGCCTTTGATGCAGTGCTGCCACTAGTGCCAGTACCAGTGGCTTTGAGCTGCGCTTCGAGCGCCTCAGCCTTTGCAGCTTGCCGGTCGCGCTCGAGACGCATGAGCATCTTCTCTTTCATCGAGTTCTCGTACTTGACCTTGAGTTCCTGGAGCAGCGGCTCGTACGACGCGACGTGCTTCTCGAGCTTCTTGATCTTGACTGCGAGTGCGTCTTTCTCCTGGAGCACGCGCTGGTGGTACATCTTGTGCACGTCGCGCTGGTGGCGGAACTTGTCCCACGTCCCTTTAGCCGTCCCGGTGATCTTGCGCGTCTCGTCGAGCTGCTTCCGGAGTTCTTTCACTTGGTCATCGAGCGCTTCGTTGCGCAAGTAGATGTCTGGCACGACGCTCACGTCGTCGTCCTGGAGCTTGCCTTTTGCGAGGAACTCGTACCACTCGTGGTTGAACATGTCGAGCGTCCGGGTCATGCCGCTCTTGATGAGGAAGTTCCGGATAAAGTCGTCCACGACCGACGGTCGCACCTGCGTGTGCACGCGCGGCAGCGACGCAGTCGACGTTGCGAGCGACGAGTACCCACTCGCACCTGCAGCAGAGCCTTCTGGTTTGTCGGGCGACGCTTTCTCGCTCGTGAGTGTATCGTAGGCGCTCGCACTGGTGGTACTCGCAGCAGCAGACGCTTTGCTCAAGTTGCGCAAGACAGCAGCAAAGTCCTCTTCGTCGTCGTCGCCGTCGTCGTCGATGCCCGTGTCGTCGACTGCAGTGTACTGGAACGCATCGTCGTCGTCATCGTCGTCTGAGAACGACACTTTCTCGAGCCGCACGAGCTCGTCGTCTTTCGACGGCGCTGCACGGCGCGCTTGCTGTTGCTGTTGCTGCGGCATGGATGTGTCTCGTGCTCTTGTCTATCGGAGAGCAGTGCGACTGTGACTGTGACTGTGATTGTGTGAGCGAGCGCGACGCTTCGCAGACTAAACCACAGTGTAGAGAGGTTATGAGTCGTGTAACATGTTCTAGTACATCCACCATCTACTCTCTCTCTTCTCTCTCTCTACAGCTCTCGACGTGGCTGCTGTCGCGTCCCGTCCGGCTCACTTGTATCCTGTTGCTGCGTCACAGAGTCACTGCTACGTGTGTCTTCTGCTGCTGGGTCGTCTGATGGACTTGCATGGGCAGCTGCTGCAGCTTTCGCGGCTGCTTCCTGCTGCTGCTTGGCGCGCTGGTCTGCGAGGAGCTTGTCCAACTGCTGCTGCAGCATCTCGCGCTGGTCTTCTGCTGCTTGCTTGGCAAACGTCACGAGCAATGCGTCTTCGCGCGTGAGCTCGAGCTCTTTGCCTTCTTTGTAGCCAGCGATGAACGCCAGGAGCACCTCTTGCCCCACGAGGAGCTTGTCAGCAAACCACGACTGCGCATTCGCTTTCGCAGCTTCGACGTCCTGTTTCTCCATTGATAGCGCTGCGTCGCGGCCAGTCTTGACAAGGTCGACGAGCTCGTCGACGTTCTTTGCGAGCGTCGTCGCGACGTTGTCTTTGCTCCGGTGCTCGTCGACAGTCGCGCGGACGTTTGCAATGACAGCGTCCGGGTCGATCGTCTCCTGTGCTTGCGCGAGCTCCTGCTTGAGGTAGTCGATGTTCTTCTTGCCCGTTGCGCGCAGCTCTTGCAAGTTTGCAAGCACCTGCGTGTCTTCGAGCTTCTCGCCAATGTACTCCAAGTTCTTGCTCGTGTTGTCTTCGACCTGTCCGCGCAGTCGCCGCGCAGCGTCTTTGATCTCTTGCTTGCTCTTCTCCAAGTCCAAGTCGCTCGGGTCTTCGAACGACGCGACGTACTCGCGCCACGCATCGCGCACGTTGCGGCGGTGGTCCGCGAGCGTGAACTCCCACAGATCCACGAACCGCGGCTTGCGCAGCTCTTGTTCGATCTCCGGCGGGTTTGGCAGCCCTGGCATGTGCTGCATCATCCACCAGTCGAGGCGCCGCGCCGACAGCTGCATCACGCGCACGCTGCGCTGGAAGAGCGAGTACGACTTGACCGGCGGCGGCGTCATGTGCGCTGATGTGCTTGTGAGCTCTTCGTTTGTTTGGCTCGGAAATGCACGAAAATGTTCTGTATTCACAGTTTTTATTGCACGAAATGTGTAGTATTCACGCGTTTGACTGCACGCAATTGTCCGCCACACACACACTCACTCACGATCTAAAGCTCGATCCTATCGATCCCATGGCGCTGCGCATGTTCGTGTCGCGCTGCGCTGCGCGTGCAGCTATCCCGACTGTGCGTGCACGTCCGCTTGCTCTTGCTACGCTTGCAAACAACTGCGCACCACCAACGTCGTCGGTGCTGTCGTCACACGTGCCAGTGCGCCACTTTGCGAAAGCAGCGAAGAAAGGCAAAGGCGGCAAGTCGGCTGCATCACCTGCTGCTGCGCCATCAAACGCAACCAGCGACGACGATGACAGTGCCGACGGCGACGCGCTCTCGCTCGAAAAGACAAAGAAGAGCATGACCGGGGCAGTCCTCAACTTTACGCGCCAGCTCAACCAGATGCGTCCTGGCAAAGCTGACGCAGGTATCTTTGACGACCTCAACGTCCAGGCGTACGGTCAGTACGTCGCGCTCTCGCAGCTCGCGCAAGTCGCAGTCTCGGGCACGCACTCGCTGAGCGTGACAGTCTACGACCCATCGGTGCGTCTGTCTGTCTGTCCATATGCTTGCTGCTATCAGCGCACGTCGACTCATCAATGCTCCTGTGGCTGTATGTGGACGATCGCTAGCTGCTCCAAGACATTCGCAAGGCGATCGAGACGATGAACCCAGTGTACTCGGTGCGCGAAGACGGCGCGAACCTCGAGATCTCGTTCCCAAAGTACGTCCGTCCTGCGTGCACTTGGCACTGCTGCTGCTGCGATGAGGACAATAGACACGCTCCCATACTGACTGCTCCTGACTGCTCCTGCTGTCGCTAGGATGTCGAAAGAGACGCGCACTGAGCTCCAAAAGGCAGTGAAGAAGCAAGCAGAGCAGGCGCGACAGCACGTGCGCCGCGTGCGCCAGGACGCGATGAACCACGCAAAGAAGCTCAAGGACGAGATCTCAGAGGACGACGTGAAGAAGCACACGGAGCAGATCCAGAAGCTCACGGACGATGCAGTGAACGAGATCGCAAAGCTCCTCGCGGCGAAAGAGAAGGACCTCGTCGCCGTGTAGAGAGCAGCAGTAGCAGTAGCAGTAGCAGTAGCAGTAGCAGTAGCAGTAGCAGACTGAGTAGCTCCGCTCCTGTCCAGACCTCGTGCGACTGATTGAACACGTGAACGACCAGTGCGGACGTGCACAAGACCGACAGATAGACCGACATGTCTCGTTCCCATTGCCTCTAGCCTTCGCTCGCTCAGACTCTCTCAGGTTCTCTTCGTCTCGCTTGACTACAGCACGCTCCACTGGTTGCGCACGCGCACAGCGGCGTGGCGCACAAAGCGCTTGCGGTCGTCGAGACAGCTCAGGAGCTGACGCAGTACGAGGTCTTTGTACGGATGGATGAGCTCGTACGGGATCGCTGCGAGCTTTGCGAGACACTCGAGTGCGTCGTGGCGGTCGAGCGCACCTGAGCTGCACATGTGTCAAGTCATACGAGCGAATGAAGGAGCCGCGTGTGAGCGACTCGCATCGCCAGCCAGCCAAACGGACGAACAAGTAGAGAGACAGACGTACCCGTTCTGCGCTTGCTTGAGTAGTCCTGGGAACACGTCCTTGAGGAACGGCTTGACGCTCTCGACCGACTCGAACAGCAGTGCTTTGAACGTCTTCATCGCTGGGCTCCCAAGCTCAGGCGCATCCGTGTTGATCGCCTGGACCATGAGCGGCAAGATGCTCCCCATGTGCGGCACGTAGATCGCTTTCGGCGAGTTCGACACGACGTACGACAGCGCCACGAGCGCTTCGACGCTGTTTGCAGTCGAGTTGGTGCGGATGTAGTCCACGAGCACGGGGTACACGAGGTCGAACGTGCGCTGGCGGTAGAGGAACTAGACACGACAAGACAAAACATGACAGGACACCAGGGCGTCAGCACTCAATCGCATCAGTGTCAGCCTAGGACAAGCGAATCGTACCGTGATCAGAGCGCCGCACTTGCGGTTGAGCACGTCTGGGTACTCGGTCACGAGGAGCTTGAAGCTCTTTGCGACTTCCATGCGCATTGGCGACGGCGCCGCGTCGTCCAGTGGCGTGAGGAACTTGCAGAGGAAGAGGAGACACGCTGGCGCGTGCTCCTTGTGACCGCGAATCACGAGCGCTTTTGCGATCCAGACGTAGATCTGGAGCGCCGCGACGCGCACGGTGAACGGCTCGCGCTCGTCCAAGAGCGTGCGCGAGAGCTTGCGCTCGAGCAAGAGACTGATGAGCGCGTCGAACTCGTCGCCGTCCGACATCTTGTTCACGATCGACGCGAGCGACTTGGCCGCCGACAGCGCGGCGTCGGACGTGACACTGGCGCTTTCACTACTGCTGCTCGACTGCGCGAGGTCCAAGAGCGTGTTGATGACCTTGGCGCTGTCTGGGAGCGTGAGGCTCCGATTCGCCGAGTTGATCACGGCCGAGAAGAGCGGCACGAGCTGCAGCGACGCAGGCTGCGGCGTCGACGCGTCTGCGTGCGAGCGCAGGAACGCCGCGACTGCTGCGTTCACGAGCAGCTGCTGCGTCTCGACCGACACGCACTGCATTGGCGTGCGGAGGATGCGGACACAGGCTGTGAGTGTCGAGTCGGCAATGCGTGCCGTCGTTGCTGCGGCTGCTGTGTGGTTCACTGCAGCGAGCAAGCGGAACACGATCGACCGGTCACCGCCGCTCGTGACGCAGAACTCCATGCTCGCGCGGTCATCGGCATTCAGCTCAACGATCGTCGCCACGGCGTTCAAGATGCTTTCCGTCTGGCGCGTCGCGACAAAGACGGTCGTGCTGCTGTCGTGGTCGTCGCGGACACAGAGGTCGACGAGCCGCACTGTCGTGGCTTCAAAGATCGTCGCCGCTTGCGACAGCTGCGTGATCGCATCGAGCACGTCTTGGAAGAACGCGTCGTACGTGCGCTGGGACGACGCAAGCACAGCAGTGACGCGGTCGCTCGCTGCGCCGTCTTTCACTGCGTCCATGAGCTGCGCGAGCGAGATGTCCATCACAAACGCTGCGTAGTGCTTCACTGTCGTCTTCTGCTTGATCGTCGAGATCGCATGGAGACTCTGGAGACTCGCACTCCGGACGTCTGCGCGCGCGTCGTAGAGCAGCGACCGCGTGAAGAGCTCAATGAGCGCTTTCACGTCCTCAGCGTCGACGATCGGCGACGGCGGGTACGTCACGAGGTGCGCGAGTGCGTGGATCGCCGAGCACGTCGATGTCGCAGTGCTCTGCGCGCTCGTGCTCGTCAAGTACGCCATGAGCGCATCGATGAGTGCGCGTGCGTGCGGACGCATCGGCTGCGCGGACGCCGACTGATCGACTTCGCGGTCAATCGTGTCGACAAGGAGCAAGATGCGCGCAACTGAGGCTTCGCACTGCGACGTCGTGCTCCCGGCGCTCTCATCGAACTGCTTGACAAGCAGTGGGATCGACGCATCGAGGACGTGCGCAAAGCCCAAGACCGAGTCTTTCCCGAGCGCTGCGAGGACGTGACCGGCCGAGACGCTCACGAGCGAGTCAGCAGCGTGACCCGTGAGGTCGCTCGTTGCGCGCGTCGTGAGCTCAACGACAAATTTGTTCCAGGCGTACGCGGCGCCGCCGGCTTCGCGGGTCTTGGCCAAACCAATGACGCTCGCAAAGCGCGCGATCGCACGGAGCGCTGCGGCGATGACCTCTTTCTTCTCGCCTTTCACGACTTCGTGGTACAGCGCGTTCGCGATCGCGTGCATGTGTAGCAGCAGCACGTTGATCGCGTACGCTTCGCAGCAGAACACGAGCGTCTCGAGCGAGTCGAGCTTTGCTTCGACGACCGTCGACGACAGCTTCTCGAGCAGGAACGGCACTGTGTGCTTTGCCAAGACGTCTGAAGCCGCAAACGCGCGGCGGAGCGAGAGAATGAGCTCTTCAGACGTGATGCCGTACGGATCGTTCGGCGGCGGCGTGAACGTGATCGGGAAGTAGCACGACGTGACGTCAAAGTACTGCTGCAGCAGCGCGTCGTGGCGCGCAAACACTGGTGCGAGCGTCGAGAGGAGCTCGCGCGCGATCTGGAGACACAGCAGAAGGTTCCGCGGGTCTTTCTCGCCCTCCATCGCGTTCAAGAACGCTTGCGCAAAGAGCAGTCCGTCGTCACTGTCGCTGGCAGATGGCGCCGCAACAAGCGCGCTTGCGACGCTCGGCTGCGCGAGTGCGAGCTGCATGAGCTCAAAGCACTTCTTGCGCATCGCCTGACCGAGCTGCGGCACGTATAGGAGCTTCACCATCTTTTGCACGAGCGCGATCGTGACGCCAGGGCTCGCGATCTTCGCGGCGTGGTTGCTCTCGAGCGCCAAGAGCGCTTGGAGACACGCGCTCGCGCTCGGGAAGTCTGCGAGGCGGTCTGCGAAAAAGTCGATGAGCAGCTGCACTGCGTTCGGCGTGAGCGGGAGCTCCGGCAGCCGCGCGAGCACTTCAGCGAGGAGCTGCGTCGCGCGTGCGCGGACTTTGTCGTCTGTGCTCGTGAGGTGCTGTCCGAGCGCTTGGATGAGCGCCTCCATCGTCACTTTGCGGTGCACCTGCATCACGACCGTGTTGAGGCTCGTCTTGTGCACATTGTCGTCGTTCTCAGGGTTCACGAACGCATCGATCGCCGGCGCGAGCGGAGCGTCGAGGCTGAACATCGTGGTGGTCCTGCGGTCACTCGTTGATCGTTCTGTGGTCTCGTTGGTCAAGCAAGTCGAGCTTGCGCAATAGGATTAGAAGATAGAGACAAAACAGAGGGAATACAATACGACTAGAAATAGAGATAAAACAGAGGGAGAAATGTGCTTACGGGATGAAACGCATTTGAGCTTTGTTTACGGATCCATTTAAGAAAATCCGATTGAACCAGGACAAGGACGAGGACCCTAATTCGGAAAAGTATATTGTCCGAATGAGAAGCGATATGTGTGCCGAATACAAAAATAGAGTCATTGCATGTCAAAAGTGGACATTTTGATTGTCAAAAAGGAGTGGTAGTGAATTTACAAAACCTGCCATTTCAAAACAAGGTAAATCTTATTTTTCACGGCTCGACCGTTTTTTTTAAAAGACGGGTATCAAATACATTTCATATCAAAAACAAGGGTGTTTTATGGTGTTTTTTTATGATGACGTATTGTGAGACTCGTTTGGCTCGAAAGTATTCTCGAACGAGACATTAGAAATTTTTTGATAGTGAAATAACCAAAGTTCACGAATGCAAACGTGAAATTTCATTCACTTGTATTTATCACTAGGGCGACCCGGAACGTCTAACACAGGAGCAAATCCGAGCCAAGCGAGTCTAATCGTTGACGTCGACTCTTGTCTACCGTTTCAGACGCATTAATTCACAAATTGAGTACCGTACAGCACGAATCCACACATAAGAACCAGATAAGAACCAGATAAGAAGAAGACGAGACGAGACGAGACGAGACGAGACGAGACGAGACGAGACGAAACGACGAACGACGAACGACGACGACGAGATGGAGCGCGAACACTTGGTCGATGCGGCAATGGAGGCAGCGCGGCTCATGCTAGCCCAGAACTTCACAAAAGCCACCGTCGTGAAAGTGCTGCTCGGCCAAGCCATGTCTCGCGCTACGCTATATCGACGCCTTGGCATCAACCAGCTGCAACATGATGAAGAGCAGCCGCCACAACAGACGAGCAGGACCCAAAGCTCGAGCTGCAGCACTTCCAGGACCTCGAAGAGATGAGCTTTGGCGTGTTTGAAGGCAACGCGCATGCGCTCTTTGACGACCAGGTCCAAGCGATCCACCACCGCTGGCAAGCTGGCGACTACGAAGCGCGCT
>JAASFL010000190.1:0-29491 GCA_023333735.1 Globisporangium takayamanum
AGACGACAAGAGGACGTACATGATCAAGAGGAATACGTTTGTTGGGCATACAGACAACGTCACTACGAGGAGCTACTTGATCTACGAGCCAGCAATCGAGACGCCACAGCAGTCGTGCAGGCAGCTGCACCTTGCAGTGCAACTACGTGCACAAGAGCAGCGACTCGGCGATCCCCTCTTTCGCACAGTCGATCTGGTCCTGATCTTCAAGCCCAAGCTGGATGGCGAAGCAGAAGGATCTCCATTATACAACCGCAGAGGCAATATTTCGAGTAGAGCCTGTCTGCGTAGCGTCTTCCGCTCGGCGCTGTGTAAGCGAGAACGATGCGACGTGTTTCGATCAAAAATCCGTATCTGTGCTGGGCGGCAAAAACGCCAGCTGCACAAATCGCGCTATATCTGAAGACGAGCCCACTCCATTCGCATGCACGCAGGGAAGATTCACAAATAACGGAGTGGACTCGGCATCTTCAGCTGGATCGCACAGTCCTGCAATAGTCACACAACGACGCGACAACAAGAACTTTGCGCTGCTTGTTGGCAAAAATGATCGTGCGTGATTGCACAGTACCAGCCGACTGCCACAGGCGCAAGGCAGGTTTGTTGTAAGCGCGCTTTGCACGCATCCACATCCTTTGTCATCTGTATGTGTTTCTTCCGCACGTTGAAAATTGGCATCTAATGATTGCAATTATATACATTCAACCTGCTTTTCTGTGCTCATGGTTGATCGGAGACTTGTAGACGGCATGATACACCCCTCTGCAGACAACGTTGTTGTCCTTAATTGTCATGAACGAATTAGCGCCACCACCACACACATAATCTTAAATTCCTGTGCTCTTGCTGCGTATATCTGTGCATCAGTTGTACCGAAGATCATTTCTCACGTACATTGTCAACTTCTATACCAACTCAAACACGCAGAGGTACAATTCGCGAGTTCGTCGTTGCGTGCGTCATGACGGCTCGAGTAATCCACCACCTCCGGGCTGAGCCTATGTCGTTGCAATCAAGATGCCTGAGGCACGAACGGCTCGTGCAGAAGTCACAAGTAGATATTTCTCTTTTGTCCGACATTTCATGGTGGATACTGTACAATATACCAAAACAAAGCACTAAAAGGGTTTTGGTGCTCTTTATCTTGGTGAGAGATAGTAAATTCAAGTGATCACTTCAGTGTTAAACAATTTACCTCTATAACAGCTGTATTGTGTCCAGACTTGGAGCCACAGTGTTGCACACATCAAAAGCAAGTTCAACCGCCACAATAAAGCATGCACATTCTCATTCTATACTATATCAAAGTACATTCATTCGCAAATGTCGACTCGTTTGATGCGCAGTTTGTTTCCACCGGAAAAAGACCACGTCGTTTGAAATGGCTTGCGTTCACTATGCCACGTTGCACTGTACTTGCTCTTTGTATGATCATCAAAATGGTTCAAGCAACTGTGCGATCGTGACACGGTTGGCGTCGCTTGGTCCGAAATGCTTGCTTGCGTGCTCTCCCATTCTCGCAGTCTCCACTCATCACGCACCTCGACTCCAACTGTGTGACGCAATGGCCGCGAACGAAGTCTCGGCGCTGCTGCGCCACGCGGGCGACGACCTCAAAGCCGACGTCAAGGCAGCGACTGCGGCTCCAGCGCACGGCCAGGAGGGCTCGGCCGTGTCGTCGTTCCTCGGGCTCGCAACGACCATGATGGGCGCGTGCATCCTCACGCTCCCGAGCACAGTCGCTGCTGTTGGCGTTGCACCCGCGATCCTGATCTTCTTGCTCGCTGCCTGGATCACGTACCAGTCGTTTGAGATGATCACGATCGCGTGCGACGCTGCCGATGCGTTCTCGTACGAGTCGCTGAGCTCGCGGCTGTTTGGCGCCACCGGCGTCTGGGCCGTGCGGATCCTCACGCTCATCCTGCTCTTTGGCTCGATCGTGACGTACATGGTCATTGCGATGGACTTGTTTGAACCATTCCTTGTCGGCACGCTCTCGCGCAGTGCGATCGGCGGCGTCTTTGCTGTCATTGCGATCCCGCTCTGCTTGCCCGAGACGATCCACGAGCTCCGGTACATGAACTTGCTCGTGATCCTGTGCATCCTCTACATCCTCTTTGCGCTCACGGTCCGGACGTTTACGAACGACCCGACGTTTGCTGCGAGTCTCCCGCAACCCGACGCCGCGGCGCAGTTCACGTCTGAAGCAGCTGGTATTGCGTACGCGCTGCCGATCATCTCGCTCAGCTTTGCCTGTCAGCTCAATGTCCCGCGCGCGTACGACGAGATCCACGACAAGCTCGCGATGAAGCACGTGCACCAGACGCTCGTTGGTGTCGGCTTGGTCGTGTACATTGCATTCGCCGTGCTCGGCTACGTGTGCTTCCACGGCCACCCACCGAGCGACATCCTCACGGGCTTTCGTCCAGACGACTCGCTCATCAACGGTGCGCGCTTGTGTCTCGGCACGAGCATGGTGCTCAAGACGCCGATGACATTCCAGCCTTTGCGTCAAGCGGTCGAGCTCACATTCCTCGGCCATGACCGCGAGAGTTTGGCGTTCCGCACAGCGATCACGACGGTCTTTATGGCAGTTGCGCACGTGTTGGCGATCACATCGCGCGACTTGGGCGTTGTCATGTCGTTCATTGGCGCGCTCGCTGGCAACTTGCTCACGATCACAGTCCCCGGTTTGTTCCTCTACGAAGTCGGCCGGAGCTACTTTTACGACAACGCTGGCGGGTTCTACAGCCGCCGTCTTGCGCTTGCAATGACGATCACTGGTGTCGTGTTCTCAGTCGTCTCGCTCGCGTACTTGGGCTACACAGCAGTTGCGAACTAATCGCAACGCGTGCAACGTGCACGTTGCCGACACGTCAGCTGCGCGAGCAACGAGAGCCAGACGCTCGACTGCAGCAAGTGCAACGAACGACGACTCGCGATAACAGCAACAACGACAATAGAAGAACAGCTACACGCCGACGTGAGAGATGCAAGTCGGACGTGCAGCTGCCATCAACAACGAATAGCAAGACAGACAACAAATTGCACACAAGGTTGTGTTGAAGTGTCGTTGTTGTTTGTTTAGGAATCGCAAGTGTGTGAGCGCATGGCGCAATTTGAAAGAGCTACGGACTGGATCCGTTCCTCGTCCCTTACTTCATGCCAAAGCCGTAGAGCTTTTGGTTGAAGCCAGCTTTTGCTTTGTGCTGCTTGTCGCGCAAGAGCACGACAGTGCAGCAGACTGTGCACAGTCGTCCGGCTGCAGTTGCTTCTTTGTCTTTGCTCGCGGTTTTGTAATGGAGCGGGTCGCCGCCTTCTTGGAGCTTCGCTTGGATCTCCGACGCTTTTTGCGAGTCGTTCTTGCACACTGCACGGCCGCAGAGGTTGCAGTCCTTGAGCGTCTCGAGCAAGCCTTTCGGGTTCTTGCAGATCTTGCAGCTCTTGCGCAGGACGTCGGGGCCAGGAGCCTGCGTCCCTTCTTTCATCGAGCAGATGAGCTTCACGAGCGCTTTCTTCGGGATCACGTCACCAACCGTTGCGCCATTGTGGTTCGGCACGTTGATCGACGCGCCGCCAGCGACGAGCGCACCGCCAATCTCGAGCAAGTTGTGCTCCATCGCCATGTGCAAGTACGTCGTGCCGTTGATGAGCGCATTGAGCGTCGCGGCGCTGCTTGGACCGAGCGCTTGCACGAGCAAGTGCGCTGTGCTCGGGTTGTCCACGCGCGCAGTGAGGATGTGGATCGCAAGCGGCGTCTGACCGCGCACGTTCACAGCGTTCACGCTCGCACCCATCTCGAGCAAGAGCTCGACCATCTCGGGCGCGCTCTCTTTCGCCGAGCTCGCTGCAAAGTGCAGCGCTGTGTTTGCGTGCCGGTCGCCAGCGTTCACGTGGTCGTGCACGCGCGGGAGCTTTGCAAGTGCGCGCAGGACGTCGACGTGTCCTTTCTTCACTGCGATGTGCAGCGCAGTCTGCAGGTTCTTCTTCTCGCGGAGCTGCAGGATGCTCGCAGACGAGAACGTCGACGGCCGCACTGCGTCCGTGTCATCGAGTCGTGGCGACGACGGCGACTGGAGGTTCGCGCCGCCAGACGCAGAGAGCGGACTGTCGAGCTCCTGGTCTGCGTCGAGCGGGTCCTGCAGGTCGTAGCCGTACTTTTGGAGCGTCGCAATGAGGAGCTTGGCTTTGTTGTGGTCCTCCATGATGTACGCAGTCAAACGGCCGGTTTGTGTATCTTGAGCGAGCGAGCGAGCACGTCGTCGACGATAGTGTCGTGTGCGCGCGTGAGGCAAGCAATGTCGTCGAGCGTGCGAGAGTAGCTCTGGAGCTGCTCTGCTCTTGCAAACGACGCGATAAGACTGCGAAGAATCGCAAGTAAAGATAGAGCTTTTGACTGGATTACTGTATTGCGCGTCACAATCGTTTTGATCGAGTCTGCTCGCATCTGCGACGTGGGTCTGTGTCAAGGCAAATTCGCACAAACGCATATCCCCTCTCGCAACGATACTGGTTCAAACCAGATTGACTTGAACTGCGAGCAAACTCACCTGCTGTAATCGATATCACTGCATAAATGGGACAACCATCGCAATCTGCAAAGGAATCGTGTTTACCAGGTACATTCGATAGAAGAGGAGCGCACTTTGCCGACCAGCTGCTGTACAACACAACAAAACAGCATCGCCAAATTCGTCAACGCACTTGTTGGATCATCATCATGGCGATGCAGCTCTGGAAGAGCACGCGCGCTGCGGACTGGGACGCGCAGTGGCAGCGCTACCGCACAGTCGTTGCGTCACTGCAGGTATGACCCTTATGATCGCTGGTGCTATGTGTGTGTCGTTACGCTCCATTGTGCTTGCTGCTCTCGCTAAAGCAGCTCTCGCTGCCGTTGTACTCACTCTCTCTTGCGTCGGCTATCATCACTACTCACACAGAAAGACAAGCTCGTGGAGCTCGATGCGTGGTTCCAAGATGACTTGCCCACTGTACTCCACGCACGCGATCCCGCGCCATTTCTCACGCAGAAAGAGCTCGTGCAACTCATGGAGTGGAAGCTCAAGAAAGGCAAATGGTGCGTCCATTGACGCAAAGCGAAGGGCTGAGTGAGTGAACGACTTGGGAACCAACACGTGCTCTTGCTCCACACAGGCGTCCGCAGCTGATGAAGTTCGTCGAGAGCCTCTCAGACGCTGCAGTGCGCACGGCGTCAACGAAAGCGCTCCAAGAGTTGACAAGTGACAATAGCGCCGACTCCCTCAAGAGCGCGATCCAAGCGCTCGCTGAGCTCAAAGGGGTGCGCCTACACGTCTAGCACTCGATATGATGCTGCTTGTCTCCTGCCGTCCATGCATTTCACAGTCATGACTGTCGGTCCGACCAAACAAACGACCAACCGACCAAACGAACGACTAGGTCGGACCTGCAACCGCCTCGGCTGTGCTTGCCGCGTACGACCCAAAAGCACCATTCATGGGCGACGAAGCGCTTGAAGCGATTGCGCGTACGTCCTTGTTGTTGCTGCTGCTGTGCGGAAGAGTGCAAGTGTCATAGTCTCACAGGCACTGCCGATGTGTGTGATTGCCTGCAGATGTGATTGGCGCGCGCAAGTACACGCTCGCGCACTACATGGCGTTTGCAGCAGAGCTCTCAGCAAAAGCCAAGTGGCTCATGAAGCGATCCGATGCGTCAGCTGACAACGATGACAGCAAGTGGAGTCCACAGCGCGTGCAACTCTGTCTGTACGCTGCTGCTCACGACAGTCAAACTGCACCCGCAGCAGCAACGACGCCGGCACCCAAGCGTCGCGCGGCCACTGCAGCAGCAGAAGCAATAACAACACCAGCAAAGGCAACTTCAACACGAGTGCGCACGAGCAGTCGCGACGCAGCTGCTCGTAAAGACGAGACTGTTGACGACAATGACAACCATCCGCGCAAGCGCTTGCGCTCGCGTCCAACAACAACAACGCAGCAGTAGAAGCGATGTTGCCACGCTTCATTGCTCACACAAAGGCTGCACACTGCACTTTGGCTCTAAACAATACCTTCCATGTGTGCTTCCATCTGTCTAAATGATCCCCAGCACGCGCAAGCGACTGTCGTACTCGTTCCGGCCAATGTAGCAGCCAATGAGCGAGCGCTCGCCGCCAGTGAACGCATGGCGGCCGTGCATCACGCGCTGGTTGTCGACAATGATCATTTCGCCGACGCGGAGCTTGAGCGTCGTCTCCATTGCGGCGTCGCGCATGATCGTCATGAGCGTGCGGTGATGGCGGTAGAACTGCTCGACTTGGTCAAACGACAAGTGCGTGAGCGGCGCGCGGTCGTAGTCGTTGTGGCGGAACTGCACGACATTCCCGGCGTGGTCGACGCGGATGATCGGCTCCATCGTTGCAAGGTGCGCGTCGTTGTCAAAGTGGTGGTAGTTCACTGGCGTCGTCGAGAGGAACGCGTACGCCTCGGGACTCGTCTTCCGGAGCTTCTCAACGACGTGGAACGCATCAATGTATCGGCTCTCACCGCCGTCGCCAGCTTGCGCAATGCAGTTGAAGATCTGCAAGCCTGGCGGGTCGCGCATGTACGTGCCGTCAGTGTGATGAAGGAGCTCGAGGTTCGTCGACGCCGTGTCATTGTACTCCTGCTCCTCGGTCTGCGGGTTCGTCGTCCACATCTCGCCGTAGATCGTCCGCATGACGAACCCGATCTTGCGCGAAAACCGCTCGGTTTCGTCCATGGACGCCGGTGTCGACGTGATCATCACGAGCCCGTACCGGTACAGATCCGCCATTGCCGGCTTCAAGTCACCCATCGTCGCTGCAAAGTCGTGCTTCGGTAGTGCGAGCGAGCGGTCCCAGAGCTCGCGCGTCACGAGCGTCTGCTGCCGCGTGTTGAACGGATACGGACCCAAGCCGCTCGAGTACGCGTGGTCGCGGAGCCACTGCGGGTCAAAGCTGCTTGCGCGGCACGTCGTTCCTTTCTACACAACAGCACATACGAGAGCATGAGCGACACGCACATGCCGTGGATACACGTGCAGCAGTCGAGACGCACCACGCTGTCGTTCCACGCAATCGCAACGTCGCCAGTCGCACTGATCTCGAGTTTGCTGAACGCTGGGTCGAGCGCAATCGACGCAGTGTCTACTTGGCGCTGCAGCGTCTCGGGGTGGAGACACTCGGGGCACGTGCAGTGGTCGCGCAACCAGAGCTTGTGGAACTTGGCAGAGAAGCCGTCTTGCCACGTCACTGCGACTGCTCGCTCGTCTGCGAGATCTTGCACGCGTGTGACTGCGACGTTAGCTGGTGCGCGCGTGCTCAGTCGACGCAATGCACTCGCAGCAGCAGCGTTTGTCGTTGCGCTGCTTGCGCGGAGTAATGAGTGGAGTGGCCGGACAAGACGCATCGCAGTGGTGGCGTTATGTCGTTGTCGCAGTGGTGGCTAGCGGTGAGTACGTGTGTGCGTCCGCGTATAGGTGCACAAGCAGCGAGGTGGCGTCTTCTTGCGCAGTCGGCGGCGAAATGGATTGTGTCAGCGCGAGTGTGAGTGTGCGGTGGAGGAGCGCGTGCCTCCGCGGCTTTGCACGCACCTGCTTGACCTTAGGCAGGCGTTTGGTCTTATGGTCTTATGCCGACTGGTGCGAGAAATACGCGGCGTTGCATATTGCGGAGAGCGCGTTGCGGTTCAAAGAGAGCCATTGAAGACACATGCGTGTGCGAGCATGACGCCGCGCGCTCAACATCGCACATCGCGACGTCGAGCGCTCTCGAGGTCAAGGAGCATTTCATATGCCACTCTTTTGATTGCGTCTTTGCCTCTTGAAACCTTTCGAAGTCGATGTGTCGACTCGTAATCGACTTCGAAAGGCTTACATGGATCTCTCAAACTCGGTGCACCGCATTGCAGAGAAAGATATGTTCGTTGATGTCGCCACGTGGCTGCCTCATACCGTTCTCTTGTTATCTGTATGCAGCGGACCTCATTGCACTAGCACCCATTTTAATACAAATGCTATTGCAAAAACGCTTGCGACAATATCAAGAAACACGTCTGCGGAGCATGCTCTTTCAAGCAGTATTTCTCGATTCAATATCACATCGGCCATCTCACGCACGCTTGCGCTCATGAGGAGCAGATCTTTTGGCGTTCAGGAGCGCTTGCCACGAAGCAAAGGCAGCAGCGCCGCTCAAGCGAAGCTCGAGGCATTCTGCATTTCGACCGGCCCTGCCTAGTGAAGCTCCAGGTGCTCTGCCGTTCAAGATGCTCGGAAAGAGCTTTGTGACCAAGGCGCTTGCGCTGTTCGCTGCCGTCGCGCTCGTCTCGGGCGCAGCGACGACGTCGTTTGAAGAGGAGGACGACGTGCTCGTGCTCACGGACGACAACTTTGACGACGCGATCGCGGCGCACGAGACGCTCCTCGTCGAGTTCTACGCGCCGTGGTGCGGCCACTGCAAGAACCTCGCGCCAGAGTACGCGAAGGCTGCGAAGGCGCTGCTTGAGCAGGACCCGCCAGTGCGCATTGCCAAGGTCGATGCGACTGCGCAGACCAAGGTCGGCGAGCGCTTCTCGATCCAGGGCTTCCCAACGCTCAAGTTCTTCAAGGGCGACGTCGACGCTGTGAAGGACTACGACGGCGGCCGCACGGCCAAGGAGATTGAGAACTGGGTCATTAAGAAGTCGGGTCCAGCGGTCAAGATCATTGACTCGGCCGCCGAGCTTGATGAGCTCAAGGAAGCGAACGACGTCGTCGTGTTTGCAGTCGTTGACGCAGTCGAAGGCGACGCGCGCAGCATTCTCGAGAAGGTCGCAGACGCAACGGACCTCGCAGTTGTCGTTGCGTCGACGAACAAGAAGCTGTCGGCGGACGCCAAGGACGTGCAGTCGCTCGTGCTCTACAAGAAGTTTGACGAAGGCAAGAACGTCTTTGCCGGCGAGTTCACGCAGGACGCGATCGCCGCGTTTGTCAAGGCGAACGCCAAGCCGCTCGTGATTACGTTCTCGCAAGAGAAGGCGCCGATGATCTTTGGCGGCGACATCAACGAGCACGTCCTTGTGTTTGCAGACACGACTGCGGATTACATTGCGGACTTGGAGTCGGCGCTCAAGGTCGGTGCCACGGCGAACAAGGGCAAGCTCTTGCACGTGATTGTGCCGTTCACGGAGACGCGCATTGTCGACTACTTTGGCGTGAAGGAGGCGGACTTGCCGTCGATCACGGTCGTGAACATGGGCGCCGGCATGAAGAAGTACGCGTTCGAGTACAACGCCGATGCGCTCGTTGGCAAGCTCACGACGACGTTTGGCGACGACCTCGCGGCGTTTGAAGCCAAGTACTTTGCGGGCGACGTGGCGCCGACGCTCAAGTCGGCCGAGCCAGTGGACGACAGCGACGAGGCCGTGAAGGTCATTGTCGGCAAGCAGTTTAACGAGCGCGTGATTGACTCGGACCAGGACGTGCTCCTCGAGTTCTACGCGCCGTGGTGCGGCCACTGCAAGTCGCTCGCGCCTAAGTACGACGAACTTGCCGAGAACTTTGCGGACGTCAAGTCGATTCTGATTGCAAAGATGGACGCAACGGAGAACGAAGTGGACCACCCAGGCGTCGACGTCAAGGGCTTCCCAACGATCCTGTTCTTCCCGAAGAACGACAAGCAGAACCCGATTGTGTACGACGGCGCGCGCGACGTCGAGGGCATGACCGAGTTCCTCAAGAAGAACGCGCAGAAGTTTGAGCTCGACGGCGCGGACCACGGTGTCGGTCACGAAGAGTTGTAGGCAACGAGTGTGTGTGAGAGGGCACGCGCATGTCGAGACTCGACAGGGTGGACGCATTTTGATAGGAATTGCATTTGGTAACCGTAACGAGCTGTTTCCACCTTGCGTCCATGTCGGTTTCATGTGGACAGGTCGGTTTCATTGTGGACAGTTCTACGAACCCGATACTACTGCTGTTGCGTCCTGCACTGGCTCAGACGCACGACGACAGCTCGTGGCGACAAACGCAAGCACATCTGCGAGCGACAGTGTCTGTGACTCGAGCGGCACTGGAGCAGCGCCAACCCGTCGTGGGAACGCAAACACACTTGGCAAGCGCGTGAACGCGAGTCCGAGCGCAGTCACATCGACGTCGTCGACGTTCACAGTCGCAAACACCACGGAGGAACTGTTGTGCCCATGTGATGCGTGCGCTGCTTGCTCGAGCACGCGTGCAAACGCGCGGCAGGCAAAGCACCGCGGTGACGAAAAGCTCACGACGACGTCGTGGACACCAGCAGCTTGTTGTGCGAAGATCTAGTGCACATTCGTGACTCGCTGAACGAGCGACTGCTCCTGGCGATAGCGCTCCCATGGCGACAGCGCTGCAGTTGCGTCACTGTCGACTGCAACGTCGAGCAGCTCACGCAGCTCACGATGCACAGCGAGTGCGTCACGCCACTGATCGCTCGTGCTTCGGTACTGCGTGACGACATCGCCTGGATGCCCTGCGTCGTCTGGCGACATCGCGATCTCCTCCGACTCGAACGCAAACGCAAACGCAAACGACGCAAAGGCGCTCGTGTCATTGCTGTCATCGCCATCGCCATCGTCGTCGTCTGTGACCTCGCTGGTCTGGAAAACAAGTGGGTACTTGGCATCGAGCCACTCGCCAAGCACAGTGCTGAACTGCGCAGTCTCGAGCGCAGCAACGAGCTGTTCGCTAACGAGCGGGAAGCGCAGTGGCGGATCCCCGACTGTCTCAACGACCAGCACTATCGGTACGTGGCGATCAGCGACAAAGAGCGCATCGCGCAGCGCTGTCTCCTCTGCTCCCACGAGCACGAACCGCAGCGGCGCACTGCTCAGGAGTGCGCTCGTGTACGGCAGTGCGCGTGCCTGAGTCTGCGCCAACAGTGCGTCGCAGTAGCTCGCACTCACGTCCGCAAACAGCAGCACGTGCGCTGCTGCCTTGGGGTCAAACAGGACGCTCGAGAACGCTGACGCGTACGTCGACACGGCGCTGTACTTGTTCAGCTGGATGAATCGCTGGATCGCGCGCTTGCGCCAGGGACCAGTGTACTGCACGCGCGTGGCGCCAAAGTCGCGAAAGAGCACGAGCGATGGGACCGAGACGGATGCAAGCGTATCGACTGACTCGAGCGCTTCAGACAGTAGCGCGAGGTTCGCACTCACAGCGTACACGCTTGTGCTCGCATCAGCCTGGGCGAGTGTGATCGCGTCAAAGTACGGCTGTGTGTCACGGCCATCGACGACAACGAAGACAACGACTGGCTGCGCGGTCACGAGTGCGTGCAGAGCGGCTGCGTTGCGCACAATGAGGACATCACGCTGCGGCTGCGCGAGCATGAAGCGCTGGAACTCGGCGCTCGTGCGTCCGCCACTGTAGCTCTCGACCGTGACGTCGTCGAGCGAGCAGCCGACACTCGAGCTCGTTGTCGTTGACGTGCCTTGTCCATTAGCACTCGCGAGGTCGTCGCTATTGGTTGGATTGACCAAGTTGGCCACCTTGGGCGGACACTGGAGCCGCACGAGCGCTGGGAGTCCAACGACGTTGAGTCGATCGAGTACGTCGGACGGCTCGAGCACGTCCATTGCGCCAAGGCGCATGCGTGTATGTGACGCTCGCAATGCGACTGCAGCGTCTGCGAATGCGCGAAAGAGCTCAAGGCTCCCCCGGCGCGTCGGTGCATCGAGCAGCAGAAACAGCGGTTGGTACGTCTGGACTGCAGTACCGAGTGTGTTGTGCGAGAGCAGCAGCACGCCGCTCTGCTCTGGCACATCAGCGACAGCAGCAGCAGTAGCGACTTGTGCACAAACGCGAGGCGCAATGAAGCTACTGCAGCAGCAGAGCCAGAGCGCTGTGAGCAGCGCAGTGCAGTGCATGCGTCTTGTGCGCGGCGCGCTTGCGTGGATTGTGATTGCAGCCGAGTGCTGCTCGAAATGGACGCAGTTGTGTTGTGTTGTGAGTAGTCGCACAAGATGCAGAGCTGAAGAGGCGGTGTAGCGTCACATTGCCGCACGCATAGTGTGACGATGCAAGTCAGTCAGTCACAATGGTGCTGCTGCGTAGCGTGCATGATAGCGCTGCTCGATGTCGAGATGGCACTGCTCATGTGGATCAGGGGTCTTTTAATAAAGTGAAAGACACAAAGCGCGCCAACACTCAATCATCACGGAGCTGAAGCATGTGGCGGCGTCAGCAGCAGAAGCTCGCGACGACCGTGCGCTGTGCGCTCACACGCAACAGCAGCAACAGTTCGAGCACAGACAAGTTTGAGATCCACGGCGCACTCACACAGGTACCCTATGCGTGCTCTTGAATGCTATCGACTGCATACAGAGAGAGAGAGAGAGGCGACTCACACACACAAGCTGCTGCTGCCACACAAAGCTCCCGCGTGGTGAGCTCCCACAAGTCGGCGTCGAAGCCCACGTGACGCACACGTTCTCAATTGAAGACACGACGCGCTTTGCGCAACTCTCAGGCGATTCGAACCCGATCCACACCGACGCGGCGTTTGCTCGAACGCACGCGAACGCTGCGGCGCCAGTCGTCCAGGGCATGCTCAGTGCGAGTCTCTTTGCGACGATCTTTGGCAAATCGATCCCTGGCGCCGTGTACATTGCGCAGGAGCTGCGGTGGCGCGCGCCGCTGCTCGTCGACGAGCCTGTGCGTGCGCATATTCGCGTGCTGAAGCTCCGCAAGCGCTTTGTCGACTGCGCGACTGTGTGCGAG
The DNA here is from genome assembly GCA_023333735.1 of Globisporangium takayamanum. Classification (NCBI taxonomy): domain Eukaryota; phylum Oomycota; class Peronosporomycetes; order Pythiales; family Pythiaceae; genus Globisporangium; species Globisporangium takayamanum. The sequence continues at coordinate 12,736 of JAASFL010000190.1, forward strand.
AAGGTCGCGAGTGGCGAAGTCGTGGTCGAAGGTGTCGCGACAGTGCTGCTGCCAGCGAATGTGGCACCGTGAGCAGCTACAAATCGCATTTGAGACATATACACTTGGAGTTTGTATGTAAAAGAAGTGTGTGTATTGCAATGCTTCTTCTGGCCAGTAGCTACACAAATGGAGGAGCTCCGTCACGCCATCGCTTGGCCATGACGTGCTGGATCGACACAGAAGCGCAGCAGCAGCAGCAGCTGTAGGAGCAATCTTACTCGTGCTTCTTCGCTGCCTTGTTCGGCGACTCTCGCCACACAGTCTTGACCGTCTCCGTGATGCCCGGACCCTCAATGTTCACGCGCAGGAAGCCGAGGAACATGACGCCCGTGACACCGAGCCACGCGAGGCGCGCAAGCGTCTGCGAGCTCTTCGGGACGTAGTCCGTGATCACGTTGTTCATGCCAATGTGCGCGTGGAGCGGGAAGAGCACACCGAGCGCTAAGTCCACTGGGATCGCCACTGGCGACGGGCTCAGCACAAACGCCACTGGCGTCAAGCCCAACAGCGCCATGCTCGAGTAGTGGTACGCCTTCGTCGTGAACGTCGCATTGTCCGCTGCAGATAGGACGAGAGAGAGACGCTCGTGTCAGTCGCCACAGCTCGACACGTTCGAGGCAAAATGCGAAACCAACGAGCTCGCTCGCACCTTCGAGGACACCAGCGAGACCAGTCACCTGCTTGTTCTCCGTGAACTTGGCAGGCGCGCCTGTGTAGCAGAAGCAATAGCACACATATATGCAGTCGAGCAGTCAGTCAAAATGTCCCTAAAGCAGGCAGCACTAGCGGTCGTCGTGGTCGAGAGACCACCGGAATTCCACTCGCTTCTGCTTGCAATTGGTCGCGTTTGAGCGCGACTCTGCGCGCATCGACAACGATCGACGTACTCTGGCGGAAGTGGCGGACGTTCGCGACCGTCGAGCGCGGCGTCGCGCGCGTCGCGGCCGAGCGCACGAGCGAGCGCTGCATCATGAGCATCGTGTGTGTGTGTGCGGGCGAGTGGAGCGTGAAGCGATGACGATGCGAGCGAGCGAGTGCGAATGTGAGGGTGGCGTTTGTGAGGCTGGCCTGTTCGTTCATGCACGCGGGACATGCGGGACCAAATCGTGGCTCATTTCGGGACTTTCGGAACAAATTATGAAACGCAAGCTGGAATGATGGGTATAGTGAGTACCAGTCACACTGGTACTCTCTGCTGACGTCGCTGAACAACAATGGGCCACCAGTGCCTCCAACTCTGGGTCTCGTGCGATGGATCGGAGAAGTGTCCAACATGGCACGATCTATTGATTGACTGACGGATGCTCACGTGGCGTTCGCTCACGCGCATCATTCTACTCAGATGATCGCTGCAAAGTAGTCGCCAAATGCGAGCGCAGTCGCGAGCAGCAGTCCTTTCATGCGCGTGTTGCGGCGATCGCGCTTGCGCTCGTAGAATGCGAGGCTGGAGCAAACGCATCGCATCAGAACGCGTTCTCGCCATTTATCTCAGCATCACGGCAGCATCACGACACACGCACGCACCGCTCGTCGTAAAAGCCCTTGGCGTACACTGCGACGATCCGGTCGAGTTCTTCAAACTCCGCTTCCTGCAGTGTGCACATCAGGACAACACCACGCACGATCGGTCCAGCTCTTTTAGTATCACACTCCTGACACTTGACACTTGATACCAATACAACACAATGCACATACGCAGACATACCTGCGACGCTTTGAACGCGTCCCACGCCACGCGCGTGCCTTCGTCGTCCTGTTTGTCTGCGAAGTGGAACACGCAGCGCACTTTCTCTGGGATCTTTGCATTCCAGTTCGTCTCGCGCAGGCTCTTGGCGAGCAGCTTGTCGTGCTTCTTTGGCAGGTTTGCGACCTATTGATATCACCAGAAGCAGTACATGCGTGAGCGACCGCCCTAGTCGCACAGCATCCTGCTGCCAACGTCCAAGACACACAGCGATGAACGTACGTGGAGCTGGAAGATCTCTGTGAGCACTGCCTGCTGCGTCGCGATCATCGCGTCCAAGATGCGCTGCGACTCGGTCTCAGTCACGGCGCCGTCGCGGTCAGCGTCGAGCAGATCGAACTGACCTGCATCACGCAAACACCATGCATGGCTGTGAGTGAGTGACTCAACCACAGTGCTAGTACAGTGGATGTGAGACAGATTGACGTACTCTCGAGCCACGCATCGGTGCTGCCACTTGCAAGCTTCGTGAGCAGCTCTTCGGCAGCTTCAACTGACACCAAACCTGATACCAATACGCAAATGTGAGACGATCGATAGCAAAAGTATCAGATGACAACACTGGACACAGGACGCACCGTCCTGGTCCGCGTCCAAGCTCTCAAAGTACGTCGCAGCGCTCGCGCACTTGGCTTTCGCGAGCTTCACGTTGAATGCGTCAATGTATGCAGCTGCAGTCGCACTCGCATTGCCATCATCCGCCAGCTCGCTCTCATCGAGCACACCGACTGGACGCGTGTCCTGCCACGCAGCGTCTTCGACAGTCTTTACAAACGCAACGCAGTCCTGCACAAGTGCTTCAAACGCTTGCTACAAGTACCAAACGTATAAAAAGTATCAGCAGTGGCAGTGGTGGCGACCATCATCATGACGACACACAAGCACAAGCGCACCTTGTCGACTTGCGATGTCTTGGTCCACTGCTTGTCCGTCTGGTACTGCTCCAGCCACGCTGCAAGCGTCGGACCGCTGTGACTGCGACTCGCTTCATCGCTGTCGAGTAATGCTTTGGGTGCTGGGCGCTTTGGGATCTGCTCCACGAGCCGCTGCACCGACTTGATCGTCTTGAGCTCCACGAGCTCCTCTGTTCGTCATAACCACTTGCGCTAAGCCTCGAGCAAATAAAAAGAGAGAGAGAGAGCTACATCTACACGCGGATGCACGCACCAAGTGGCGTCTGCTGGAAGAGCGAGGCAGGCGACCAGTGCGTGGTGCGCGCGACTGTCGCTGGCACAGTTGACGTCGAGAACCGCCGCATGATGCTCGCGCGCTCGAGTCCGTCCGCCAGCCACTGTTGCGTTGTGTTTGCGAGAGCTACAGTGCTGATACAATTAAGTACGATGCACTTGGTTCGGAGTTGAACCGCAACTCGACTTGATCTGCATGAGGATGACGCGAGTACTCTTGAGCACCTAGCTCCACACACTCCACACATGAGCAAGTGTCTGACTGCGCTTGCATCACAAGCAATGCAAGTCGTGACAACAGTATGCACTAAGGTCGCTGGCGCTCAACGCTGCTAGTCATGAGCTAACGAGCAAAGTTGCCAAGCGTCGCGCTACAACTTGTCGCGTTGTGATCAAGAGACGAAAGCAAACACGAGTCTTGCCTTGCACGGAAGTGCAAAGACACAAGTGATGGAGAAAGTGGAGATTGCGATCCGCGTCGTCGGTGTGCTGTACGCGCTCGGGATGCTGCTGCTCATCATTCGGCTCCAGGACCAAGACATCAGTACGTTTGGTTGCTTGTTGCTCACTTAGTCGCTCGCTTGCCCAATCTGACCACCATCTCTAACACCGTGACACTCTACTGCTGCTCTAGACAACATCATGCTCATCACAGTGTACACGATGGTGTTCACGTGTCCGTGTCTCTGGGCACTGATCCGGTTCTGCCGCGAGTGGGCTGCGCGTCGACGCATGGTCGTGCTCCCGGACCGCAAGCCGAAGAAGAAGCCCGACATCGCTATGCCGAAAGACAAGGCAGTCCAGCGCACGCAAGCAGAGATCCTCGCTGAGCAGCGCGAGCGCGTGAAAAACCTCCACGCAGTGGGCGATCCGACTGCGAAGAAGACGAAAGTCAAGTCTCCAAAGCGCAAAGGACCGCCGATCAAGAAGGCATAGTAGTGTGTCGCGCACATGCTGAGATGGCATCGTCGATCTGATAGTGAAGAAACCAAGTGTGAGAATATTGTTAGCTAGGAGCGCTCCTAGTTCCAGTGTGAGAAGATTTAGTACTAGTGTGTATGCTTGGAGAAAAGTACAGTGGCAAATAGCGTTGATAATATTTATGTGTAAATATGGGGTTGGGTGGTGTGTGCGCGTGCTTGTGCAGCAGCAGCAGCAATAGATGAGATGCCTCGACGTCTCGGACGACTCGACTCGACTCGACGATGAAGACGACGACGACGGCAGCAGCAGCACACGCACGTTCGGCTGTGGAGCTCATATCAGCCACACAGCGCACGCGGTCTCGTGTCCAGTCCCCAAGCGGCTCGAGCGCTAGTGGAAGCGCTCAAACACGCTCAAGCGCGGACTGTGCTCGCTGCTCGAGCCGCCGCCGCTCGCCTTCTTCTCGTTCACGTCAAACGGCGTGGTCGTGTCGAGGTTCAGGACCAGACCTGACGCCGACCAGCTCGTCGCGTCCGACGCTGGAAAGTCCTTCCAGAGCTCGTCCGACTCGAGCGCAAAGTCCGCTGGCGACTTCTTCTGGACGCTCGTGCTGGTCCCCGACACAGTTGGACCAGTACGCACCGGTGCAGCAGTACTAATTGCCGCGCTATCAGCTGACGGTGCCGAGGTGATCGTCCCGACTGCTGGCGACGCAGTCGATCCGTGGCCGCGGCGGTGGGGAGCAGCGTCACTCGTATCGTCGTCGTCGTGGTCCTGCGTGAGCGAGAACTTCATCAATGCGTCAATGGCATCTTGAAGGTCCGGGTAGCTCGACTGCGCATTGCTGCTGCTGCCACTGCTGCTGTGGCGCCGGTGCAGAGGCGCGTGGTGCTGCGTCGATGGTGGCGGTGGCGGCAAAGGCGCGTGCTGCGACTGGAGGTGGCGGTGCGTTGGCGACGCGAGCGGCGGCAAGCTCCCAATTGGACCGATTGACGACGCGGACTGGAGAGACGCGGCCGAGCCGAAAGAGTGGTGGTGCTGGTGCTGGTAGTGCGGCGCGTGGTGGTGCTGGATCGGGTGGTGGTGCGAAGAGTGATGGTCTCCCGCATAAGTTAACTTGGTAGTTGGACGGCTGGTCGAAGGAGTAGTGCCCCATGCGCTCTTGTCAAATGGCGACGCCAAGAGCGAGTACTCCTTGGCGTACGACGGCAGCGCAGGGACGCTCGCGCTGCTGCTCAAGTGCGCGTGGTGCAGCGCGTGCGGACCCAAGTGGTCGACGCCGCTGGGACTAATAATACTGTTGTTGCTGCTAGCGCCGCCGTACAAGTAGCTCGAGCTCGTGGCCGACAAGCCACTGAGGTCCGACACGGGCGCAGGGCCAAGACCGCTGAGCCCGACGTCGCTAAACATCGAGCTCATGGAGCCTTGTGGCGAGTACTGCGGCGTCGCGTAGCCCTCGACTTCTTCGTGGATGAAGCGGCAGCGACTGCCGTACGGACAGTGGCCAGATCCCCAGTACGACTTGCACTTGGTCGTCTTGTACTTGGGGTGGCGCACGACGTGGCGCAGCTCAGCGAGGCCATGAGCGAATTGACACTTGGCTGTACCATGGGCATATCAGACAAGAGAGTCATAGGCGTGAGCACACTGGATGGTCGAGCGTGACGCCATCGCTCGCGATGGCGTGTGTATGTGGTAGACAGAGAGAGAGACGCACCTCCGTAGCGGCAGTTGCCAAACTCCGAGAAGCGCTTGCAGAGCTCGGTCTTGTACAGCGACGACTTGGTGCCGTTCTTCGGACTGTTCTCTTCGTTCAGGTACTGGTCGTCCGGCGTGAGGTCGTAGCCGTCCGGTGCGCCGCTGTCGAGCTGCAAGAAGCTCTCTTTCGGCATCGAGTAGTAGTTGAGGTGGTCCATGGACGAGAGCAGCATGGCGGACGAGTGGGCGGAAGCGGCGCTCTGTAGTAGCGCTGCTGCTGCTGGCGGTGTTGAGGCGATGATGAAGAGGAGATAGCTAACTAATGTCAGTACAGACAGACTGGTCGCGTCGAGTCGAGTCGTTCTGTGTCGATGATGGAGCTGTTGGGTTGTTTGTGTCGTAGCGCAGCAGTGGCTCTGTATGCGGCTGTGTGTATAAGCGGCTTTGCGTGTGTGTGTGTGTACGGCGCGACGCAGGCAACGACAGCGACGACGACGACGAGGAGCGGCGGACGGACGGACGGGAGCACACGCAGCGCCACGGAGCGAGCGAGATAAAAACTAAACCGCTCGAGCCCAATGCTCGAGCCGGCCCCCTCGCTCGCGCTCGGTTTCCAATACAAACGCACAAAGCAAAGCACACAGCGCTCAGACCGAGCCAAGCAAACAAACAGCAGACAATCACAGGACTCAATACAATCCAACAGAGGGGACATGCGCGCTTTTCACACCCGCTCTCTCGCTCGCCGTCCGTCCTGCGAACCCGAGCTGCAGCAGCGCTCCTCCTCCTCTCAAACGCAATGCACCTCATTTTCGAGGTTTTTTCACAAACACTTGAAGAACAATCGAGACAGTTGAATAACCTTGGATCTGAGGTTTTGAACGCTCCCACTTTGCGCGGCGTTCTCGATCGTCCAGAGCAGGGCCAGCGTCTCGCAGGCTTCTCCGGACGTATCCACGCAGTTGTTGGTGGTGGTGTGTGGTGTGTGAGTCTCTCTGTGTTGTCGAAGCATGTGCGTGTTGTGAGTGGATCGAAGTGCTAGTCTGCCACAAGAACCTAGAGCAAGCGTGCGTGTGTTGCGCCATGACCTCACACACAGCTTGCTCATGAACATACGCCTTGCTCACAAATCTTCTTTCGAAAGAAAAAGCGAGCCAAAACCAACAACAAAACAACGCGAAATGTGTCCGGTTTCGCGCCACACCAACGCCACACCAAGCACAATAAACCTCAGACCACACCATTTGTCGCTATTGTAAACACTCGCTTCAAGCGTGCCACACCATTGTATGCAAGGTTTTTCATGTGCTGAAGAACGCGGCTAGGGCTGCAACATACGGATTTTTTCGACTGCGAATAATTGCGCAAAAAACCTCTTGCACAAAATATGCTCGCGAGCAGAATCCAGCGATGTGACACGATGTGGTACGAGGTTTTTCGCACCAGCGACAGACGCGCCACACCACACACACACACAATTGTGGCCCTCTATTGCGAGCATGCAGCCGGACGATCAGCAACCACACACTCACTCCCACTCACTCCCAGCCTCTGAAATAGCCTTTGCTTAACTGTACGACGCGAGCGGCAGACAATGCAAACACTGCGAGTGTGGCGAACCAACCTCTCAAACAGCTTGCTAGTGTGCAGCGTCGTGCCTCACCGCAGCACTTTGCGCTGACTGTCTTGGGCCGAGCGTTCATGGGTGGCTGTTGGCATCACCTCGCATGGCTGCTGTTGTTATTGCTTGGACTTGCTGCTTTTGAGCACACGGTTGAGTTTCTGCATCCTTTTTGTCGTCACGCTCAAGGTGCATCACATATTGCCATGCGCACTGTCGAGCCCGCACAAGCGCAGCATCATGATGGTGACACACACATATGTGATGCCGAGACTCGCTCATGTGTATCTGCAGTGTAACGAGGAAAAGAGCTCGCTGTTTGCTGCAGCAGCTGGACGCAACAGTTCGAGCAACACACGAGTGTAGCCATATTGGTTTGCGTATGCTATTCAAAAGGTTCAGTTGTTGATACACTATCCTTTGCAAATACCTCGTCTGAGTGTGGGTCGCTCGGCAAGTATGCTATTCAAAAGGCGCAAACATGGCTTCATACACGCTTCGTGAACAGTCGTGATCCGTTTCGACTTTGGCTCACAACAACAGCGTCAAAAGGTCAGTCGAGTGTCGAGTGGTGCTTTGGGTTGCTCGCTCAATCGCTCGCTCGCTTGCCGCTCGCCTCCAGTTCGCGACATCGAGAGCAAGCGCCCTTCGTGCGTCCAAGCGCAAGGTGAGGCAAAGAGCTCCAGAGCAGTGCGTGCTTCTTGCTACCAACAACGAGAACAACGAGAGCACAACCAGAACACACCAATCACTGCGCCGCATACCACCACCATGGAATCGACCGCATCGTCCAATGGCCCTGTTGCAAGCACGGTCCAAGTGCCGCCGCTCGACCTCCAGCGCTTGCAGTCGCCTTGGGTCTTTCGCTGCTGCCGGTTCGCCGTGCTCGGGATGCACACTGTGATCGGACTCGCGTACTTTGCCATGGCGATGCTCTTTGCGTACATCAAAGCGAACGTGAACGTGCGCGAGGCGATGGCGTACCTCGGCGACTCGCTCCTCGACTACTTCCCTGCTGTCATCGGCATCGGCAGCTTGAACGTCGTGCTCCATGCACTTGCGATCCTCTACGTGTTGTTCTGGAGTGTGCGGTACCAGACATTGCTGTTCTCACGCCCAGAGGCCGACGCACCAGCGCCAGCAGCGCAGCAGCAGCAACAGCAGGCGTCGATGCGGTTCTGGACACGTCTCTGCTCGACGCGCAGCACGCCAATGACAGCAGCAGGCGCAGCTGCCGCTCCACAAGCAACCAAACCGCGCAAGTTTGCGATCTTCGGACTCAAGACGCACGCCTTGGAGTTCCTTGTGGACATTGCGCTCCAGACGTTCCAAGCCGAGAAGATCAGCCGTCTCATCGCGCGCGTCTGGATCAATCGGCTCGTTGCGCTTGTGATCGTGTGCAACTGCTGGTTCGCACCACTTGTGCGGCTCGTGTTCCGTAAGCACCACCGCGTAACGGTCGAGATCATCCAGCTCGTCGTCGACTCGATCTTTGACATTGTCTACGCGATCGCCGTGCCGGCTGCGATCCTCTTTCCGTACTACCACGAGTTTGACGTCGAGAAGCAGACGTTCCCGTTCCTGAACTACTACATGGACGCGTGGTACATCAACGCCGTGGCCGAGAACCGCCAGTTTTTCATCACGTCTGGACTCGACTTCATCTCAAAGATGCTCCCTGGACTGAGTCTCCTCTTGCGTCTGCACCAGATCAAGCGCATCCTCATGACGCACAAGCAGTTTGGCGTGAAGAAGATCAAGCCGTCAGGTGGTGGTGACGCCACTGCTGCTACTGCTACAGCGGCGCCCACAGCGCAGGCGACTGACAAGCGCACTCGTGCCAAGCGCAAGACCGTCGCACGGTGGCTCTACTCGTTCGTGCTCCTGGGCTGGGGCATTGCGATCCTCACGTTTCACATCCACGCCACGACAGTCGCGCACCTCGGTCGCGACCCTGGCTGCTTGCTCGAGCTCCGGCCATGGGCCGCGACCAAGTACGTCTGCGTCGTGCTCGAAGTGAGCTGCACGCAGAAGCAGATCGCCGGCAACCGCGCGCAAGTCGACGCAGTCTTTGCGACTGTCGACGTCCCAATGATACAAGGACTCGTGATCTCGCACTACACGGCGCTCGACGTCCCACCGACGCTCCAGCACGCCACGAAGCTCCAGATGCTCAAGGTCCACAACACGACGATTGCGAACTGGAGCGCGGACGCAGCGCTCACGGCCACCGCGCATCCGCACATGCAACTGCTCTACGTCACGCGCACAAACATGTCGGGGACGATCCCAGCCGGACTGCGCTCACCGGACTTTCCGCCGACGCTGTACGACGTCGAGTTCTGCACCACAGACTTGACGGCGTTGCCGCTCGACGTGCACGAAGCGTGGAGCAACGTCGAGTACTTGCTCCTAGAGCTCAGTCCTGGGATCACGGAGGCGCCGCCAGTGCTTGCGCTCATGCCGAACTGCATCTGGCTCTCGCTCAGTGCGAATGCGATCCGACGCATCCCGAACAACCTCTTCAAAGACGCCTCGTTCTACAACCTCTTGCTCATGGGAACCCGCTCGTCGCCATGCCAGCGACGCTCGGCGACGTTGAAGACACGAGCATTGTCGCGATTTCGAACACAAACGTCTCCGTCCTTCCGCGAACGCTCTTGGCATCAGCTGGCAGCGGCGTGCCGCTGTACGCGAGCGAGACGCCGCTCTGTGACAACTGGCTCAGCGCTCAAGGCGCAAACGCACCAACGCAGTTTGACGCTGGGCCATTTCGCGTCGACTGCGACCCAAACTACGCAATGACGCACATGTACCCGCTCGAGTGGGAGGACTACTGGCGCAAGGCGAATCATCACTAGAGCGAGAGAGAGTGAGCTGCTGAGACGCCGCGTGTGAATGTACTCGGTCGGTTTAACGTTTTGATACAGAACGGTCGCTGCAGGAAGCGTTGGCGAGCGCAATGAGAGACAGAGAGACAGAGAGACAGAGAGACAGAGAGACAGAGAGAGAGGTTGATCCATTCGCGACTGTGCTCGACAGTGTCGCTCCTTTGTGATTTTATTATGATTCCCTCTGTCATAATTCTCAGTTGAATTTTGTCGTGATTCTTGGTAACTACCCGACAATATCGTCGCAAGACAGAGGCTTTGCTGGCGTGCAGCTCACGTGTAGCGACGTCGCTGCTGCGCCTGAGCTCGCATAGGAGCTGGCGCAGAACGGAGTGTTGCCGAGGAGCACTGTCGTCTCGGCTGAGAGCCATATCGGCAAAGTCGAGAGACCAGTCGAGTCGAGCGACAGCGGCGTCAGTGTAGGTGGTGCTGCTGCTGTACCACTCGAGCTCGTACTAGCGCTATCAGAGAGCTCAAAGAGCGGGTTCCGGTCCAGCCAAAGTCGCTGTAAGCTCACTATTGCGTGCTCACGGTCAACGAGCGTCGCCGGGACGTGTGCGATCGCCGTCTCACGGAGCGAGAGCTCAACGAGCGCCAGCTGCGTCACTGCGCTTGGGAACGCGCTCAACAGTACGCGGTCGACAAACAAGAACGCGAGATGCGGCCACTGCGTATCGAACGCAAGTGTCGAGACGTTCGCTGAGAGCACGCTCGTCGAGTCACACACGCGAAGCAGCGTGAGCTTCGCGAGCGGGTCGCTCGCGTCGAGTCCAACGACCGCGTCGCTCGCACTTGCGACTGGCGCAGCGCTGGTCTGGACAAACGAGAGGAGCCGCAAGTGCGGATGGTGCGTGCTCGTGAGCGTCGTGTCAGCTGGCCACGCTGCGATTGCCGAGTGCCGGAGCTTGAGTCCGACGAGCGAGTCAAAGTCGCGAAGCCGCGACGTGAGCTCAAGACGCGCGCAGTTCGAGAGCACGAGGTACTGGAGCACCTTCGTGTCAAGAGCGAGTCCATCGAGCATGTGCGTGAGCGTCTGAGGCGCTGACAGAGCTGTTGACAAGAGCGCACAGTCGAGTTCGAGCAGTGCACAAGACGGCGTGGCGTGGAACCACGGGAGTGTGTAGACGCGGCAGCCGCCTGCGCGGTACTGACTCTGTGAGACGGAGACAGCGTGGCACACGAGCACACCGAGTCCCCAAGCAAAGAGCACGAGCTGCAGCAGTGAGAGCTGCGACCAGAACGTCGTGAAGACGCGGCCGAGTCGAGCGCAGACGCTCGTGTCGTGACTCGACGCTGCAAGTCCTGGTGGCGAAACTTTGGAGCTCGCAGATGGCTTGCGGCCGCGAACGTGCTCGCTCGTTGCTGTGCGAGACGATGCGAGTGCGTCGAGCGCTGGCGCTGCTGTGATCTCGAGACACGCAACGATGTGGAGTCCAAAGAGAATCGACAGGATCGTGTGCCAGAGCGTGCGGCCATCGAGGAACTGAAAGTCCAGAAGCATGGTCACGATCCACATGTCGCTCCGCTGGTCACTCAAAGGCGCATTCGGGTCGTATGCTGCGTCCGGACTCGCTCCGTACAGACTCACGAGTCCGATCGGAACGAGCACGACGGCGACGACATCGAGCGCAAGCGCTGCAACGACACAGCCGAGTCGTCGTGCGACTGAATCCGAGCGACTCCACACTGGCGCAAGTGCTGGCAGCCAGCAGCTCAGGACGATCGCTGCAATGAAGAGCTGCGTCCACGCGACGTGAGGCGTCTTGCTGCTCACAGCCGCTGCAAAACACGTCTGGAGCGCGAGCTGTGCGACGCGAAGGCTCAGGTACTTTGCTTCGAACGCCGCGAGCGACTCGGTGCGAAGCAAATCGTTGTAGCACGCACAGAGCTTCTTGAGCACTGCGAGCGAGCGCGCGAGGCGCGACGTCGGTGACAGCCGAGGCGGTCGCACGAGCTTCTTTGGCGAGCTGTCGCCACTCGTATTCGCGGCGGTGTTGTTCGCGCTACCGCTCGAGTCGTTGTGGTTGCTCCCGAACGAGTGCACTTGGTCTGTACTCGACATCGCTGAGCCGAGACCGAGGATCGGCACTGGCGCAACGCGTACCCGCTTTGACAGATGCGCAACACTGACCAGTGTCTTCACGAGCGATCCGATGTGCACGCTCGCAAGCACGACACACGAGACGACGTGGAGCACGTTTGGGGCCGAAGTGGTCGCACTGTCCACTGCTGCAGCGCTATGTAAGAGCTGCGTTCGCAGTGTCGCGGCGCGCTTGTACTCTGGAAACACGTCGTGCGCAGTCACTGAGAGCACGTAGAACGCACCGAGCGCAGCGCGCAGCAGCGCTTTCGAGACAGAGCCGACGCGCTGAAGCCAAGACGCCGCATTTGCCTTTGTGTGGCTAGGTGCAATGACTGTTCGAGACGACTCTGCGGCTCGGAACGGCGGCTGAGCAGCAGGGACAGGGTCTGGGACGTTCATCGGCGTCGGGGACGACGCGTGACGCAGCAGTGTGCTCGGGTACACGGACGAGTCCTGTCGCGGAAGCACCGGTGGCGGGGCTTCGACATTGAGATCCTCGACTTCGACGTCGTGGTGCCGACTCGACTTGTCGCGGAATGATCGGTTCGAGTAGCGCGACTCGCTCGGATGTGCTTTGCGCGACTGCGACGAGTTGCGACCGCGGCGCGAAGACGAGCTGTTCGAGCCGTGTGCCGAGTGTGCGGTGCGCACCGGGACGATGAACTTTGACGTTGTTGGCATGCGCTCGAGCACGGACCGCAAGCGTGTGCGCTGGAACGTCGGGATCGAGGCGACGAGTCCAGACGGCTGGCGCTGGAGGTCGGCGCGCGAGGGCGAGCGCGACACCGAGCGAGACGCGTCCATGTCGCTCCAGCTCCCGTTGGTTGAGCCTGTGTGTGCGTGGTTTACCAAGTGGCTAGTTAGACGTGGAGAGCAACAGCGAGTGTCCTGAGTGGGGCGGTGGTATTTCAGTCACTCTGTGGCTAAATTTGCAAGACCAGCTAACCTTGGTTCATACTCGGACGCTCGGGACAGCGCGCCGACGACAATGAACGCCGTTGCTGCGACTGCTGCTTGGACGTCCCGGAGGTGCGCGAGTACAGACACCATCGTCTGCCTCTGGGACGTGCGCAAGTTCCAAACGACGTCGCCACTTCCAAGGCTAGCTAACCTTGGAAGTTGGAGGTTGTTTCAAGCGAGAAATCGAGGTGGACTAGCCCTCGCAGTCGAGTAGCAGTCACATACATTTGCAGAGGTGGTCATTGCGATGGCAAGTCAGGCAAGGACTGGGCGTAGCTGCTGCTCACTTGATCGCGAAGGATCTGGTGTGGTCATTCATTCACAGTGCACAACACTCGTAGCATCTGGTCACCAAGGACGTCTAGGATCATCAGCATCATCGCCACCACCATCATCGAGAGGCAACCATCCGGGTCGGCGCGCGATGAATCCAAGTTCATGTCGACAGGCGTGCAACACGCGCGAGTTGGCGATCGAGAAGGCGTGGGGAATGTGCTTGAAGGCAACGTGGACAGGCGAAGGTAGTCGAGGACAGACGGACAGCTCGAGTCTTTGGCGCTCGCACCCAAGTCCTTAAGGCATGAAGACGCTCGCTCGCTCGCTCGCTCGCCAAGACAAACCAACAGAGCGTCGGTTCACATCAAGAGCAACCATGAGCTCTGCGAGCGCCAGAGCAAAGAGTATCGCGAGCAACGCGTGCACGCGGAGGATAGAGTGTGCATGTGCATGTGCAAGCGGAGTCGTCCAGTCAGTTCACTTGGCGATTCGAATGCTCCAGGGGCGAGTACAATGTGACGACATTCAGTTCGGTTGTGACAGCTTGTTCGTTTCGTCAAGGATATTTTGTACATGCATATGTATGCATACAGTTTTTTGCGTTTACATCCATAAAAAGAGTCATTTCAACTCCAGCAACCTCAACACTCGGCATGGATACTTGTCGTTGTCAGGAGGTGTATTCCTGTATCGAGGTTCAGCAGTACAGAAAAGAGAGTCAACGATCCCGCTCGAGCTGGCTTCCAGGCGCATCTCCCTCCTCTTCCGCCACCTTCCTCTCTCCCAATGCCCGCCCTCCTCGAGCCAATGCAGCCGCATGGCGATGCCGATCGCTCCACTTTGGCTTTCGTCTGCTCTGCATCGGACGACGACACCGCCACCACCACCACCACTGCCTAGCGCCTCATAGACCTCACGATGGTGCGCTCGTGCTCGACGCTCGCCGCGCTCGCCGCTGTGCTCGCAGCGGCTGCACCAGCGTCGGCGTTCACGGTCACGCTCCGGAACAAGTGCACGTACTCGATCCAGATGTTCGACGCGAGTCGCATCGAGAGCATCGCTGTCGGCGGCAGCATCTCGCGCACGGTCTCGCCCAATTCGGGCGCGCACGTCTTCCGCCACACAAACAACGCGCAAGCTACGCGTACGTCTTCTTGTCTGTCTGTGGATGCCTCTCTCATAGCTCTCGACTCACTCCAATGCGTCTGTGTGTACGAACAACGACAGTGGCCGAGTTCTCAGGCGATAGCGGCATGGCTTGGTACGACATCAGTATCATCCCGACCGGTCCAAAGAGCGGAGTACGTACAGATTGCACCTTCTTTTCAGATCTGAAACACTCGATCAATCAGACCGTCTCACAGCGCACACTCGTGTTGACGACCATCTGCAGCCAGACTACTGCCCGAGCCTCGATGCGTGTAAAGCGTACACTGGCGGCGTGGGCTTCAACGTCCCAATGCAGATCGCACCGAGCTCGCCAGACGGGAACCGCTGCCGCGTACTCACGTGCATGGCCGACGGCTGCAGTGACGCGTACCAGTACCCAAAGGACGACACGAAGACGCACACGTGTCCCCTCAACACGAACTTTGACGTGACGTTCTGCCCTGGCGGCTCAGGCGGTGCAACGGAAGCGCCGCCTCAGACTCAGGCGCCGCCTCAGACTCAGGCGCCGACACCGCCACCGACGACGCAGGCACCGACGCCGCCGCCAACGACGAAAGCGCCGCCAACGCCACCGCCAACGACGCAGGCGCCGACGCCCGAGCCGACGACAAAGGCGCCAACGCCTGCACCGACGCCTGCACCGACGCCTGACACGGTTGCGAACGAAGCCTCGAGCAGCTCGTCGTCGCTTCTGCGCAAGGGCAGCAGCGCTGGCGAAGCTCGCAACATTGAGGACGACGGCGCTGTCGAGACGACTGCACCGGCCGCGACCGAGTCGGCTGGTGCAGCTGTGACAGCAGCGGCGCCTGCGACCGTGGCACCGGACGCTGGCACTGCGACGATCGGCGGGGCGTCAGGAAACGTGAAGGAGACGACGACAAAGACGGACGCGGCGACTGGGACTTCAGGCGGCGTGTACATTGTCGCTATCCTCGGCGCTGTCGCAATGGTCGCGGGTACTGCAATCGTCGCCGTGCGCCGCAAGAAGGCGCAGCTCGACGCGCTCGACGACAAGACGCCGGCGGCGAACGACCGTCGCATGATGATGACGACGCCGTCGGGCAGCTGCATCTTGTAGACGCCTTCCAGCACTGTGTTGTTGAAGGCGACGACTCTCGCGCTTCGTATCCATTTGTCCGTACGCTCTGTTTTGAACGAGAGATATGCGTTTCTTTCTACATCTGTGCACCAGTCAGGATTTGAATACATATCTGAACATGGGTGAATGGAACTGGAGCTCGAGCTCCAGAGCTAGCGGCGCTCAGCTCTCGCCAAGTACTTGACGAGGCAATCGATCGACTGACTGATACAGCGAATGAACGCCTCTGAGTGTGAAAATGGCGACGCTCTGCGCTCGACGGCGTCACGAGAGCTGTGCCATTTGGACTGAACGAAGAAGCCATGCAAACGAGTTCGCGCACATGACAATCAGAACGTGTGAGTGTCTCGATTTACTTTAGATCAAAGTACGTCGCGCGAGCGACAGAGCAGCAGGAGCAGCTCCGCCATCGTCGAGCGATCGTGAGCGTCACTCAAAGCAACGTTTTACTGGACGAGCAAACGAGTGGCGCGCTCGTGGAGTTGTGGAGAGGGGGGGATAGCATCCAAGAAGTGTCAGGCAGGAGCTACTTCGTGCCTATAAGCACAATGGCTTGGTTGGCGTCGGCTTCACCGACGTCGGCGATGGAACTGGCTTGGTTGGCGACATTGTTGGAGCAGTGATCGGTGAAGCCGTCGTCATCGGAGCCGTCGTTGGGGCCGTCGTCGGTGCAGCCGTTGGAGCCGTTGGTGGAGCCGTGGTTGGAGCAGTGGTTGTTGGTGCCGTCGTTGGTGCACTCGTTGGCGTAGTAGTTGGCGCTGCCGTTGGAGCGATGGTCGGGGCAGTGGTCGGGGCGGTGGTTGGTCCTGTCGTTGGTGCAGTCGTCAGCGCCACCGTTGGAGCCGTTGATGGAGTCGTCGTTGGTGCAGTGGTCGGCGCCGTCGTTGGTGCCGTGGTTGGCGCAGGCGTAGGTGCGTTGACGCACTTGAAGAACGGCGTGAGGAGGTCGCCGTAGAGCAGCGGAGTGGTGCCGCCCGGAATCGTGCACTCGTTCGGGTTGAGGTCGCGAATGGACGTGAGCAGCGTGAGGCAGTCTGGTGCGGCGCACAGCTTGCCGATCT